>LUVW01000020.1:337598-379605 GCA_001661515.1 Capniomyces stellatus | reverse complement strand
CCCCCCCCCCCCCCCATTTGGTTTGTTATTGACATGTACTTTCTCTAACTGTACAACAAAAGGCTTCAAATCTGAGGATTCTGAACTGGCTCGGTTACAGTCCCAGTACAAAACTCAAATCGACGACTTGGTTGCCAGAGAATGTGTGTTATGCGGCGAACCAAACATCAAACTTGTTTCTGCCCCTCTGTTTGAGCTTGAAAGGGACGAAGATCAAATGATCAGTTGGGCCCTGTAGCTTCATTATATTTTCTTTTATTGAATCACTTTTTTTTTTTTTTTTTTTTTTTTTNNNNACTTTTTTTTTTTTTTTTACTTTTATTAAAGTTTAGACCTAATAAATAATAATAATCATCATTTTAATCAAAATCAGAGTCGTAGCTTAAAAAATTACAAGGTTCAAGCCTATAGTTACCTTTGGCGTCATAATTATAGTCGGAAAAAGAATCAGTATCAGATAGTACAAATGATACAGGCGGTGCAGACTAATTTTCGGGTTTATCAGGCTCGTTGTTCGGGTTGTCCGAGTTCTCACGCAAATCAAAAAATTCACCAATCGGATAGTATGAATAGACACTATTTCCATTCTTTCCGTAGATTTTACACTCTTCATGATGTTCATAGTAGTATTTAAATGCATAAACGATATATTTGTACTTTCTTTTTCCTCGCCAATCTGTAGGATTTCTTGTACGCATTCACAGTCCTATGATGTCTGTCAAATATCACATCCAGCATATTTTTATTTTTCCCTGTCACCCCCCACATTATAAAGTTGTACTTGGCTCCACACAGCTCGCCAAGATAAAACAATCATGAGTATATCATAGTCACATCCTTTTCTAAGCAACCAGTGCAGGATCGGCTTGTCATTGCGCATTTTTTCAAATCCAAGCTCCTCAAACAACTTCTTTACATTAAAATGTTTAGCCAGAATAGCACTGATAATTGTCATGTTGTTCCGTGCATACATATCAACCCCCCCCCCCCCCCGGGGGGGGGGGGGGGGGATCCCAACCAGCCTCTTCACCTCATACGACCCTCTCTGCAGTTAACTTTTGCCCCGTTCTCAGCTAGCATCTTGGCTATTTCCAAATCCCCTTTCTTGCTCGCCTCAGGCAGAGCCTTGTGTTCAATCAACCCCACATTTGCCCCATTTTGGATCAGTAGATTCACAATTTCAATGTGGTTTCTGATAACTGCTTCCAGCAACGCCTTTCCCTCAGAGGCATTAACATCTGCACCTCCTTCCACCAAAATCCTTGAAATCTCAAAATGACCATTTCTGCTGGCGTTGATCAATGCCTGGCCGCCTGAGACATTCACATTGGCCCCCTTTTCTACCAGCAGCCTAACCAAGTCGATATGGCCATCCTTGCTAGCGTTGACAATCAAGAACCCATCATCTACCTCTACATCAACACCATGCTCAACCAAGTAGCTTACAGTAGCCAAGTCATTATTTCTATACGACTTTGTTGCTGTTATTTGTTTTGAGTCAATAATATAACCATTTTCAATAACAAGCTTGATTACACCGAGATGGCAGTAGTCAGCTCCACTCCAAACAATACCCCTACCATATTTGTTAATGTCAACCCCCAGACTCAAAAACACCTCCAAAATATCAGTGCGTCCACCTCTGCTTGCATTTCGTAATGCATATCTAATACTTGTTCCATTCTTCTCAAAAAACCTAGCATTAAGTGGACTCATCTCGTGTTTGTCTTTGCGTTTCAGAAACTCGGAATACAAATATCCCTTTTCCAACTCCCCCGTCATTATCTTCAAAACATACATAATATTGCCCAGATTCCCTACATTGCTTGCGTCTTCTAGTATAGCTTTTGTAGCTTCATGAATGTCAACGCCATGTGACACCAAAAGATCGATTAAATCTACGTTCTGTGACTTGAAAGTAGGACGAGCACAAACACCCCATGACCCATTGGGGTTTGCNCGGAATACAAATATCCTTTTTTCAACTTCCCCGTCATTATCTTCAAAACATACATAACAACGTCCAGATTCCCTACACTGCTTGCGTCTTCTAGTATATCTTTTGTATTCTCATGAATGTCCATGCCACGTGAAATCATAATATCGATCATATCTACATTCTGCGACTTGAAAATAGGACGAGCACAGCTATCCCACCATCCATCGGGATCTGCACCGTGCTGTAACATTAGTTTGACTCCTTCTAAACTCATATTATCACAGAAACGCATTAATGTTTCGTCCAAACATTGTGTATCGATATCGTATTGATGGAGCTTGATTTTTGTAGACCCACCAACTGTCATGTCCTCTGAAATACCATACTCTGCTTGGATATCCACCTCAAACGATGTATGTTCCAGTAATTTTCTTGCTATTCCAACATAAACATTGCTTGCTGCATCATCCAATAGACTTTCGAGGTAATTTATTTTCACCATTGGAGATACAGTGTACTTGACCAGCTTCACGTTTTTTCTGTTACTTTCAGCTCTCTCTTCACCCGCACCCTCAGCAATAGAGCCGCTGGGGTTTGAGCCAACTTTTTGGGTAACTGGTGTCAGCTCGTGCGCGCTCATCATCAACTCAAACACGTCCTCCCACCCGTTTTCACAGATCTGTTTAATCAGCGAGTCATCATCATTCACAGGATATGCGCCCATTTTCAGCAGCTGGACAATCAGCTCCTTTTTTCTCGCCAGCCGTGGGTATTCCCCGTTTAGACGGTATACATATGGGATTCCCCTCTTTCCATACTTGTTTATCAGGAACCTGGCCTGCACCGACACCAACTTTGAGATTTGCAGCAGCTCTCTCGAAACCAAGCCCAGCTCTCGGTTCTCGGACAGCAGGAATATTTTTGACAGGATATCAAAATTCAGTTGGTTAAATAGTTTTGGCCCGCTCATTTTGACAGTGAATCTGTTCTGGTGTTTGCGTTGTGTTGTTGACTGTATTGTAACTTATTTTGCTGACTGTTTTGTGTCTTATTTTGCTTGTTGTTTTGTGATGCTGCCTGCTTTATATCTTATTTTGTTGACTGTTTTGTGACTTATTTTGTTGACAGCTTTATATCCTATTTTGCTGACTGTATTGTGTCTTATTTTGTTGCAAGGAGGCAAGATTGACTATTTGTATGGAAACAACAGCATTTTATTTTGTACAGTTTTTGCGAGTTTGGAATTGCAAGAGTCTACTCTGCTTTTCTAATGAAACGGATTCTATAAAGTTTTGGCACTTTCAACATTTATTTTTATTTTCGGTATTGTTTCTGCAATATCCAGCAGTAAATATTTCCACTCATCTGATTTGAACGATATTTTGACTAATTCGTGCGAGATTTGGACAATAAATTGATTCAGTTTGATTTACAAACCAAGAAATCATTGGTTGAGTTGCGAATCTGGCTGATTGGGTATTCTGTTCAAACGTCAATAACATCGTACCAAGTTCCAACATATTTTACACTTTTCTTTTCTTCATCCATTTACTTCAGTTCCATTTCTCAATTTTACTAATAAAACGTTTAGTAAATGATATTACTAAAGTGTTTACTAATCCCTCGCTTCAATACTTTCTCCGTCTTTTACTCGTTTGGTTTAAGTTAAATCAAAAGTGTAGATCAAAATGCTGTTGACGAATTATTTTGAGTCAACCTGAAAACTAGATGAACATTTGGTAATTTAAACCCTGAATTTTATTCTTAGGCGTTGCGTTACTACTTGCAATTAGTCTAAATCTTTCTTCTTCGAGCCAAAGAGTTAAGACATTAACTTGAAAGTAAAAATTATAATAGGCTTTTATTATCACTAATTTGAAGAAGGAAGAATCATACTTTTTCAGTATTATTTAATATTAATGTAAAAGCGAGTAGAATATAAACTGATAATAATGCAAGTATAAAAACTTTAATGTTTTAGTGCTTGCAATTGTTATAGCTAAATATAGAAGTAAATACACGCTTATTATGGCGAGTATTGAACGTAATGATTGTCAATTATAATTTGGGTGTAACAAGTGTCGTAGGGTAAACATACGACAAGGTAATATGTTTATTTATTTACTTTAATTTAGTATATTTTACATTTTTTATCAAGTTTTTTTATTTAGTTTATTATTTAAAATTTAGTTCTATTTAGTTTATAATGATACACATAAGGGTTGGGTGTTTTTTACCCATAGACAAGGTTTTTTTTTATAAACCCAATCCAGTGTGTATTGATTTAGTTTATTTATTTAGTTCAGTTTTCCTTTAGGATTTTTTTTTGGTAGAAGTTCATAATTTTATTGGATTTAGATCAAAATTTTATAGATTTTAATTTAGATTAGATCATAGTGCAGTGATTTTAATTTAGATTAGATTACTTTAAAATGTTTAGATTCAGATTTGGATAGTAAAGTCGTCTTTCTTTTTATAACAATAAAGTTTATATTAAACATTTTATAAAGATTCGATCAGCAGTAAGTTCCAAGTAGACGTTATAAAGGTTTAATAGTAAGTTAATATTTTTAATAGCGTTAATAGTTTAAATAGTTAAAGTAGTTTGTTAGTTTAATAGTTTTAAATAAAAATTATAAAAGGTACAAAGTCTTAACCAAAGAATACGTTAAGCAATCGTAGGTACGCGAACATCTACGACACAAGTCGTTAGTTATGAATCTGTACTCATAACAAAAGTTCCGAGTATTTTGAAAAGTTAAACGAGTCCTAAGACATCAACGTTTGTTCGTTGGGCCTAGATGTTAAGAATAGCTGATTCGATATTTCAAACTCGTAACTGTGCAAATCGAGTCTGCGCTTTGTCTAAATAATAGTTAGTATATTGATGCGACTTTGGGTATTATAAATGGTAGATAAACCGAGTTTTTAGAAGCTGTGTATTGGACATTAAGATTCACAAAATAAAAATAGTCAGTATTATTTTCGGCGTTACTAACTCTACTTTTGACTACCAAAGTTAAACTTGACTCGATAGTTAAACGGTTGGTGTAGCTTTGTACAATCGATAACAGCTGTTTTCGTTTATAATACAAGTCAATAAGCTGATTGAGACTTGAAACGGGTCTTGCTAGTAGAACATCAACACTAGAAAGATACCAACTTACTCGCTCTGTCACTGTCGTTCTTGCATAAATCCACAAGTAAATAAACTTGATGCTTTTGTTGAGCTTTGAAGCGGAGAGCTTAATGAAACTAATAGACTTCCCTTTTAGTCCAGCTGTTAGAAATATCTTAAAATAGCTGATGATACTGACTAACTGTAACCAGCACCAATTTACAATTACAATTTTATTCAATTTCGACAATAAAAATATTCGAAATTTACACTTCAATCAAAAAACAAATCAGACCGATGATACTGTCCAAATGTTGATTATCAAATCGAGTATTTCTAAATTATTCACAAATTTGCTGCAAACTTGATTAGCAACATAGTAAGAACCATACTGCACCACTGTTTTATTTTATTACTAGCAGGCATCAACTTTTCTGAACTCGTTTTACAAGTTCACTAAATAGAAAAAACTACATGCCATACACTAAAATGTCACTACGTTTTTGCTATTTAAATGGATTGAATCGCCAGCTTTCTGATCCGCTATCTTAATTTCAAGACCTAATATTTATAGTAATCGTTCAACAATTATTATACCATAGTACCAAATATTTTAACTAACGTCTTAAACTCGTCTGTCAGAATGGTTCGAGTCTTATTACTGTCACATTTGTTTATCATGTGTTCCTCGCAGCTCACCAACCCAACTTCCAGCAGCTCTACTAGTAAAACCAGTTGGAGATCATCAACTGTTGAGCCATCCACTATCATGCCAACCTCGGAATTCTCTGGCTCTACTGTGGAAACCTTACTTTTTAGCTCTGTAATTCAATTTTCCAGCACTGGTACTCACCAATCTACCACTTCAGTAGCTCAGGATGAAGATGATGATAAAAATGAAGAAGAAGAAGAAGAAGAAGAAGAAGAAGAAGATGAAGATGAAGAAGAAGATGAAGATGAAGAAGAAGATGAAGATGAAGATGAAGATGAAGAAGAAGATGAAGATGAAGATGAAGATGAAGTTGAGGAGCAAGATGAAGAAGAAGATGAAGATGAAGATGAAGATGAAGATGAAGATGAAGAAGATGAAGATGAAGATGAAGAAGAAGATGAAGAAGAAGATGAAGATGAAGATGAAGATGAAGATGAAGATGAAGATGAAGATAATGATGATGATGATGATGATAATGAAGATCTGGCATTGTTTGAATCAACTTTGGGTAGCACCTCTGAACCACCGGTAGTATCGTCAAGTTATACTACCACGTCCTTTGCTCCAACAGCTAGCAGCACATCGAAAGCTGACTCTACTGTCGAGACACCTATCACCAGCTCTCTCGCTTCAAATAATACACTGGGTCCTATTGCCAGCGAAGTGATCTCAAACAACACTGTTATTCTTGATCCGCCAGTCTCAAGACTTAGAGCCAATTGCAGGGTTTATACGGTAAAATCAGGTGATGGATGCTGGGCCATTGTCAACTCAAATGGGATCACCACAACCCAATTGGCCAGCTACAACCCAGGACTCAACTGCAACACGATTTATGTAGGGCAAAGGTTGTGTGTAACTCAGGGAACGCTGCCTCCACCTCCTCTGCCTGTTTCCAATACCGACGGGACTTGCAAAACATACAAGATAGTGCAAGGTGATTATTGTAGCATTTTAAATGTTAGATGCAGCCTGAGCAGCTACGAACAGTTCTCATATGCCAATCCAGGATTAAACTGTGCCGCCCTCCAGATAGGACAGACTGTCTGTTGCTCATCAGGAACCAAGCCGTCGCTGGTTCCAAAACCAAATACCGATGGATCGTGTTATTTGTACACGGTTAAGGCAGGTGATGGATGTTCGCTGATAGCAACCAAGCACGAACTGACAGTTCAAAAGATTGAACAGCTCAATGCCAACACGTGGATGTGGGAGGGGTGTTCCAAACTACAGGTTAGCCAGAATATTTGTTTGTCCACCGGAAAACCACCCTTGCCCAACATAAACCCTAACTTGGAGTGTGGGCTTCAGTCAGTGGGAAACAAGTCCTGTCCATTGAAGCTGTGCTGCGGAAAGTGGGGGTTTTGTGGATTTGACAGTGAGTTCTGCAAACTGCCAACAGGTGCGCCAGGAACAGGGTGCCAGTCAAACTGCAACATGAATGTACCAGCGTCATCAGTAGTATGCTCAAATGTGATGAGCATCAAGGTTGGATACTATGAGTCCTGGGCAGCCACACGGAGCTGCAAGAAATATCTGCCCAAATACATTGATTCGATGCAGTGGACCCATCTCCATGTGGCGTTTGGAGGGATTGAGTCGAATGGCCAGTTGACATTGGATAGTCTGCTAATCAGCCAGCTAGGCGAGTTGACAGCACTCAAGCTGAAGAATCCAAATCTGAAGCTTATTTTATCGCTAGGTGGGTGGGCATTCAATGATCCTGGACCAACAGCCAAGGCGTTTACACTGATGGTGGCCAGTTCGGCAGCGAGGTCAAACTTTGTGTCAAGCTGTATTCAGTTTATGAATAAAAATAAATTCAACGGCATAGATATTGACTGGGAATATCCTACCACTTCCGAAAGAGATGGCAGACCCGAGGACAGAGGAAACTATGTTTTGCTGGTTAAAGAAATGAGACAAGCTTTTGGCTCCACATTCTCTGTTTTGATTGCAGCACCAGCAAGCTCTTGGTATCTGCGTGGTTGAGATTGGAGAGATGGCTAAAAGCCTGGACTACATTGTCTACATGACCTATGACATCCATGGAAACTGGGACTACAGCATTCCTTCCATTGGACCTGTAATGATTTAAATCTAATTTATTTAAGAACTATAAAAATTAAAAGACTTAATGAACTAATAACTAACTAAATTAAGTCTTTTATACTAAATTAATTTAAATACTAATATTTAATAAAACTATTTAATAAATGAAATTGTATTTATTACAGGACCGTATCTCAATCCACACAACAACATGACTGAAATAGAACTGGCAATAACCTTGGCTCAAAGAGCTGGGGTTCCTTCAAACAAATTGTTAATGGGGATCGGGTTCTACGGGCGTTCGTTTAAACAGGTAAATCCCAACTGCTCTTCTCCAGAATGCAAATTTGTTTACCCAGGAGTTGCAACAGCCAGGCCAGGGCAGTGCACAGAAACAGGAGGATATCTAGCATACTTTGAAATCAAGGACCAGGTTCAAACCAGTTTGAGGTCGGGTAGATATGACCCAGTAGCAATGGCGCAGATAGACTTGTATGGCAGTGATGAGTATATTGCCTACGACACTGCTGAGTCGATTGGCAGAAAGATGAGCAGGGCTCGAAGTTTGTGTTTAGGCGGAGTTGTGGCTTGGGCAATTGATATGGATGACGACTTGGGGACTTTGTCAGAAGCAGTAACAGGAATAAAGAGAACTGTCATTAACAACAGCGATAACGATGAGGATGATGATCACAACACTGATGATTTCTGGGACTTGTGTTTTCTGGATAATGAAATAGCGCCATGCTATGATGAATATGGATTCCGTCTTGATGCTAATGACTACCCTATACCAGAGGATTTCTATACTTATGAACATGAGGGAGGTGGTCGATTGTCTGGAATTACAAATGAGGAGTTTGTTATAAAGAATGTGGATATGCTTGTATTGCAAAGTGACGGAACTATGGCTGATGACTTTTATGACAAGCTTACTGAAAGAGTGGAGGTTGAGATGGATGAACATGATTTGGCTGCATTTCAGATAATGGGCTACTACATATCCTCAGTTTTAGAGATTATTAAAAAGCTTTACGGACAGCTACAGTTTACAACCGAATTTAGTGTTAGCAACGGAAGCTACTTTTCCAAGTACGCAAAAAACGTTAAAAAGGAGCTAAAGGAAAAGTTACTCAAATCAGTAACTAATAGAAACAGCATCAATAACATTCCTTCATTGAGGAGTTATTTTAACTGTATGAAACAGGATAGTAGTTCAGTGGAATGCCCATACGTTATCGACCAAGAGATTGGTTACGGGATCTATTATAAGCTGACCGAAGACGGTAACCAGCTTGAAAGCTTTAAAAATATATTAAAAAGTGACTTTGGGATCACTTCAGAGGTCCTAGAGTTCACCTACCATTATTCAAACCGTAGGGATGAACTTGGATGTATGCCGTTTGTAGCGTTTGGTACTCCTCTTAACCCCTCAGCCAATAGCACCAGTAATAGGAGAAAGTTGGTAGCACCGAAAGCACTAAAGATTGGAGGTGGTAGCAAACAGGAGACTGTTAAGCATATAGGAAATACAAATGATACTGGGGTCGCATTGGTTAAAAGGTTATTTGATGACGCAACCTGTCATATAAACTACTATAATCTTCCACAAGCCAAACAAAATTATCCACCAAACATGGATGATATGATCAGAAATTACATGGAGAAACACAACGAGCGCTTGAGGGGGTACACAGAGAGGCTGGAAAACGCCAAGCTGGAGGATCTGAAGGAACTATTTTCAACTGTGGTCCAGTCAGCAAGCAATTCAAACCAGCTGGTCAGGGATTTCAATGGATACAAAAATGAAGTGGAGGTAATTAAAATGGAGGAGAAGCTACTTGGTGACCTTGTTTTGACAATTTTAAGATTTGCTTTTGAAACCGTTATAAGCGCGGTATTCCCACCAGCTGGAGTGGCATTTGAAGTCATTGGGGTTGTTTAAGATACTATTGGGCTTATTGAGCAGGCAGAGTCTACAGAAATGGTTGCTGATGCACTGCACAACTATAATATTCCTAAAAAAAGGTCCAAGCTTGGCAGTCTTAGAAAAGTTTTATCAAAGCTCAAGGAACTCAAGGACGCAAGGGTTGGTGATATGAGAAAGGTAGCAACCACTTTTATTGAGTCTGCTGACGAATTCAAGGGCTGGGCAAAAGATGCAGTGGATAAAGTGAACACCTCGCTTCAAAGGGTCAAGGACAAACTAGCTAAAGCCAAATGTTATGCGGACGACATAATGGATATATCCGAGATGACACTGGGTGTTTTGGCTGATGCTACAGGCATACTGAAGCGGGACAGAGTAATGGAGATTGGGGACTATGAGTATGAGATCCAGAATTGGTAGGCAAAGCACAAATCAAAATGGTGTGTATTTATTGGTGATGTTTAAAGTGCTGAATTTGAATTACAAGCTTATGATTATGAATGGTTTATAGGAAAAGAGCTGATGGTTCTTTTGATCACTCAAAAGATTATAAAGATTGTTTGTTTGCTATTAGTAAAACAGAAAACCTAAAATCAAGCGACTACGCCAACAACTGCGGCGCCGAGTATACTAATGCTGCTGGTAACTTTGGCGAATTTATCAAGTACACTGGAGAATTTAGTTATGATTTAAATAACAAACGAGTTACAAAAGAACAATTGGAAAAAGATCCCAGTATCAAGCTTGACAGAACCGAATATAGGACCAATACGAATGTTTATGATTGTGATCATATTCTCGAAGCAAACAACCTCAAACAGTTTACATACATTAAAGATACCAGATCACGAGAAGCATTATGCGAACAAAAGTATGTAGAAATCGAATGCCCACTGAATAACAAAAACGGCGTTAATTCGATGAAAGCATTGGAATGTGCTAAACTTATCCTAAACGATAAATCAAATTTGATTAAAGTTAATCATAACATTAACTCGGTTAAAGCGAGTATAGTAGTTGAAAATAAATTTACTTTGAATTCCTCATCTGGTAGACAGATTAGTCCTGGAACAGTGTTCACGTCAAAGGCTGAAGTTGAAAAAATCTCCAAAGTAAACAGTAATGACGTTTATACAGACACTTTGAAGTATATTGAGGATAAAAGAGGTAGTAGGATAGCAACAGCGAGATTGTTTGAGAGTATGTTTGTTAATATCGGCACAAAATATTTTGAAAAAGATAATAGAAAAGAGTTTAAACATATTTATGAAGGTATGGGCACCAAATGGACACATGTTTCCGACGCAAGAGAAGAAATTATCGATAGAAGAGTCGAATTGATTAGAGCGAGATCTAAAGAAACAGATATCGATTACAGGAATGTAGTACCAAAAGATGTGTTTAGTAACTTAAAACAGACAGAATTTTATAAAGATACAATAACAGCAGGTTATGTTGCCTCACCTAATCCTTATACGGGTAATAAGCCAGAAAACTATTCTGATGATCTGAGTGAAGCGCAAACGGAAGACAAAAAAAGAAAACTGGATGCTATTGAAGGTGGTGATGGGTCATCAAGTTCTAATCCCAATGGAGTGCTTGGGGGATGTGATTAAGACAAATACCAGAATAGAGTATAGTGGTGTTTATATTTTAAAGTTTACGTTTTCACATTGCGCTTTATCTTATTTTTTATCAAGTTTTACTCAACTTTTATTTTTTTATTCAACTTTTAGCGAATTAATTTGAATAAGATATTAAATATTTTGATGAGATTTTCAACAAAAAATAGTAGATATTTCTCAATCAATAACTTATACAACTTTTAATTCATTTATTTTTTAAACTGGGTTGGACTAGCAACTAAATACGGTGGATAACGGATGTGCTCATATTTAAACCCATTTGAAAGTTGGTTTTTGGTATGTGAAGGTATCTTACTTGTACATTAATCAAAATAAAACGTAGTGCAGAGACCATGAGTTCCATAAGACCAAAGCGACATCGCCTCTAATTGAGCCTATACCTGGCTCGATAATAAAGAATTACACTAATATATTTAACTTGATAGAACAACTATAACCAATTTAATAAATAAACTTAAAGGTAAATAAATAAAGTACTCGAATTATAAAGTAAATGATAAATAAGAAAAAGTAAGAAGAAAAAAAAAGTTGTATAAAACAACTCAGCGCAACTTCAATTCGCTTAAACTATAGTTTAATTCAAGCAACATCTGCAAGTTTGAAAAGGAAACATCACTATCATCGCCACTATTGCAGCCATTGACACTTGGATTCCCGTTTCGCTGGTTATGGCTATTACTGGAATTCACGTTGCTATTTGCTGCAGATTCTGATCCTGTCGCGTTTGACACGCTACTTGTATCGTTGTAGTTGTACTGACTCAATGGCTGATACGTACTCGACAACTGATGTGAAACCCTAAGCAACCTTGATGCTCTGCCTGACCCATCGCTAATGTTACTTTCGCCACTGATGCTTTTCTTCCCACCGCCGATAGCATTCCCGGCACTACTACTATTCGCGCTGTTAATCTCCAACAGCCACTTTAGGGTGTTGTAGTCAAACTCTGGGGAATTTGAAATCGGCACCGATGCTAGCTTGGACGAGTTTGTTCTCGAATGGCCAGTCGACTTTGAGTTTTTTATCAAAAAGGACTGCTTGCCTTGGTTCACATCCTTGCTTTCTCTAGGACTCATCCCACCAGCAGTTCCAGTACCACTGCTGCTCATACCCGGAGTTAAACCTGAGTCCAGCCCCAAGCTCAAACCTGCACTGTTTGCATTGTTGAACTTTCCATTTGCGTTGCTTTCATTAGGCATTCCAGGGATTTCTTTGATTGGTGATGACAAAAAGCTGCCACTGCCACCAGAATTGGCATTGTTGAATGGATAGAAAATAGAGTCAGAGCTTGAAGTTCTTATTCTGGACAATGGGTGGTAGTTTGAGGCAGAGCTATTGTTTCTTTTGGCATTTTGATCAGCTCTTCCAAACCGATTAACACCAAACCCGTGACTAAAGCTGCTGTTCTTGTTCATGCTCAAGACACTGCTCTTTCTGCCTCTACTCTTGCTTTTACCCTTACCATCGCCATTACTGCCACCATCACCGCTACCATTTCCGTTGCCCTTGCCTTTAGAGTTACCAGTTTTATCGCTGGTGTTGATGGTAAGGGTGCTTATATGGCTTGAACTATAGCCATCAGGCTTACAACTATCAGCTGTCATGGTGTTGGAAAATGTGGTTGACTTTTTGAACTTTGGGAATTGGAGAACCTTGTTTGTCTCGAAGTTTCCATTTCGAAATCCATAGCCAGTCTGCTCGCTCAGCAGCAAGTTGGTCATTTCAGAGGTTGACTCTAGGTCAGTGTAGTCCGAATATTTTTTGGTACTGTTGATGTAACCAGCATTGGAAGTTGAATTGGCGGTGGATAGAGTGTTTGAAATAGTGTTTGTGTTGGTCATTGAAACAGTGTTGGAGTTGGAGTTTGAGTTGAGATTGGAGCTGAAATTAGACATCAAACTGCCTACTGGAGAGCCAACAGTCATGCTTGTGTCCATTCCAACAAACATCTGCTGATTGTTGGGACTGGAAATTATGTTTGAGCTTACCGACACTCTGCTTTTATGAATTTTGCTGGATTTGCTAGGAACAGCAAACGCACTGTTGTTGATATCGTTGTTCTCGGACCTGTTCAAATCAGATTTGTTTGGCCCAAGTGAGCTGGAAAGCTTTGACGCCACTTGACTGAACTTGTTGGCAATCGACACCGACTTTGTCAAGAAACTAAACTTCTTTGATTTCTCGATACTCTTTATGCTGTTCGCGCTGCTGCCAACGGTATTGCCTCCGCCTGAGTTGCCGTTCGCATTGACATCCTTCAACAACTGCGGGAATGCCATTGTGGTTATGTTGTTGAATAGATACGACACATCGTTCAGGTACATATTACAGTCCTGCGCCGATGGCAACAGGTTAAAGTTCGGGTGCTGTCTTTCCATTGAATTGGCGTGATCGTTGTAGTTATCATTGTCGCGTCCATAGAATGTATCCAGCAGCTTGGTCTGGTTGCTTGGCGAGTTTGTGTATGTTTCAAAGTACTGGTTGACAATTCTCTGGTATTGCACAGGCAGCTTTTCCAAGCCATTGGCCGATAAGTTTTCCTGAATTGAGCGCTTCATTTCAAACGAACATATTTTCAGATTTGGTGTTGACTTTGATCCAAACAACATCTTGTCGCTGCCCGCGTAATCCTCGTCAGAATCCTCATCTTCACTCTCATCACCATCTTCATCTTCATGATTACCACTATAAGGCACGCTCGCATTTACACTTGAACTGTCATTATCAAAGCGATTGTAGTTTGTACTTGTACTTGTGCCTGTATTTGCAACAAAATTCATAACATTCAATCCGTTCATCCCTCCAAGCTTCTCCATCTCTTTAACCGACTCCTTCAAAAACTTGACCTGGATCAGTACCACTCGGTCAATAATCACGTTGATCGCCTCTGCCACCAACCCAATCAAAACCGGCAACTCCTGAACCAACACACCAACCGACTCGCTAAGACTCAACGCCCCCAAACTCATGTTTGCATTGTAAACCAAATGGTTTGGTGTCTGAATGCTCGAAATCACAAACACTGAAATCTTCTTGGGCTGCTGGCTCATCTTCATCAGTTGCAGAATTGGAATGTACACTTGCTTCTTTAATGGCTGATGCATCAGTTTGGTAAACAGCGGTCCTGAAACCTCTGCTATCACTTTAGAAAAACTCATTAACTGAGCCTTGTTTGACATTATCCATGGATGCACCTTACTGCTGGAACTGGCACAGTCATTTCTCCCACCTTCCACACCCAAGATGTTATTGCTGCTACTGCTGTTGCTACCGCTGATGCTGTTTATATCAAACGAAGGCTGCAAATTGGCTACCATGTTCTGGTTTTGCGAAAATGAACTGGCTCGGCTAGTAGACGATGATGGCGAAAAGTCCTTGTCCTGAACATCGCCAAACAGGTCGTTTAGATTGGTGGCTTGGATGCCCATATGGTACAGCTTGGACCTGTAGCTGTCTTCCCATTGGTGGATTTTGTTTAGCAGCGTTGATAGGTAGTCCAGTTGGCAAAAGAACTGGTCAATTAGATCTTTGACCTCGCTATGCCCTACAGTCATCTCGCTGTTGTTGCTGGTTCTATTGTTGCCAAAATCGCCTGATCCAACCGCAACGTTACTATTGCTGTTACTGTTACTGCTGCTAATGTTGTTGTTGTTGTTGTTGTTGTTATTGTTACTATTGCTTACATTGCTGTTCCTTGCTGTTGATACAATTGATCTTGGCGATATTCTGCTCATGATGTTTTCTGCCGACTCAAACAAAGGCTTGAGGTCTGTCTGGTTCATTGATATTTTCTTCAAGTGGCTCGACGGTTTGTTCCCAAGAGAGTGCATCTGGTTCTTGATTGAATCCATCCCCATTTCAGACACTGTTGGTGTTGGTGAAGCCAGTGCTGTTGTTGGCGATAGCGTGTCCTGCGACGACTTGATCAGCACGTTTGCGTTGTTCACATTTTCAGCCACCAGCTGGTACCTCTTCGCCGCCAACTGGTAAATCACTTTGCTCTCATCTGATGTCTCTTCGGCCAGCCTTGTTAGCAACAAGTGGTACTTCAAAACTCTTTGGACCGGCTTAATCAGCAGCGACCTTAGATCCCAGCTTGAAGTTTTCCCCGCAAGCAGCCCCTTCTGATTGGCTAAAAACTCAACTACCGCCTTTGAATATGCCACTGTGGATGACGAGATGTTCTTGCCTGCAACTACGCTCTTCATGCTGGACTTCTTTGAGCTTTTCAGTCCCTTGGCCGACTTCTTGCTGCTCAGCCCTGCAATTAAATCGCCATCAATCCGTTTGCTTCCCATCGCCAAGCCCACTTCATCCTCCCTGTTCCTGGTAAGCTGCAACACGGAGAATGTCTTTGAAAGCAGTTTTTCCACCTTTGAGTTGCTCACTATCCTAGTCAACACATTCAACGCCCCCTCAAACCCTGAACAGTAGGTCGAGTACACGCTTTCTATCCGGTCTGCAATGCTCAAAAACATCATTGGCATGTTCAGCTTGTCTGCCCCATCAACCTCCCCACCAATCGACTCTGCCATCATCAACACCGTTCTGTTTGTAAGCCCTATCAACTGTCCCAAGTTGTTGAATACCAGCTCACTGTCCTCCCTGTCAAAGCCCTGCGACCCTGCCCTACTATTAGGCTCATAATACACCTCATTCAACACCAGCAAGTCCGAGTAATACGACATTTCTGACTCTGCTATCTCCCTTACTATACTTCCACGCAAGTCTTGCAACTGTTCGCTGTGCTTATCCAACGCCTCCTTCAACAGCATGATAGCATTCTCGTTACAGCCATCTCCCGCATTCTCTCCCCCAACAAACTCCAGTGATTTCAAGCTAGACCCACCTGCTCTCTGCACCTCCCTCTTGTTCCTGTCGCTCAGGTTGCTTGGTCGTGCCAACGGTTTATTGTCGTCTGAGCTGTCTTCGTTGTGGTGCTCCTCAATGTTTTCAAGCGCAATCACACTTCTGGTTAAACTCACATTTCTGCTCACTGCTCTGCTCACGTTTCTACTTCCTGCTAGGCCAAGCTCGTTTGATTTTAACGAATTGCTGGTTCGGTTGGACTCTTGTGACTTGCTTGACTCTTGCGAGTTTCTGTGCCTGTCCAGCTCCTGCCAATCCACCGACTTTAAAGACTCCTTTACTGCTGATTTCAGTCGTATTCCTCTCATCGTTTTTCCTTCCTTCCCATCCCCACTTTCCAACCCCCTCTCACTTTCTCCCTCTACTCTTGCTTCTGCTTCCATAGCATCTACACCCCCTTCATTCTGTTCTTGGCTTGTATTCTGTTCTTGTTGTTGATTCTGTGCAAACGCCTCGCTTGCTAGAATCTCCTCTTCTACATTTCCTCCCAACTCCAACTTGATTTCTGGCTTACAGTCTTTGACCTCAACATTGTCCAAATCCATTATCCGCTTCAACCCAACCGTTAAATCCCTTTGTAGCTCTGGATTGACCACAAACCCACTTCCGCTAAAATCCCTCCATTTATTGCTGTCGTCTTTCTTATCCTCGCAATCTCTCAAACTCGCACCTTCCTCTGTTTTTCTGCCCACTGTATTCACCTTGGCTTCCCGGTCTGTACTGGCTCCATTGCCAAGTGATCCTGCCTTGCTGTGGTCAGCTTTTTCGTTCAACAACATTATTTCCGCAAACTTTTCTGTGTCTGAAAAGCTGCTTGACGAAGTTATCTCCTCCATCAACCCTTTCATCCTTACTCCGACTTGACCTCCAGCACTCAGGCTAACGAGCTCCTTGTCAATCGCTTTCCTGGACGCACTTGGATTGTTCTCAATGTTCATGTTATTGAAACTGAACATTTTTAATTTTTTAGTCTCTATTTTCACACTTGGAACGTTCATGCCTTTTGCCGAGGCCTTCAGGTTACTAGTCGACCTTGTCCCGTTTTCTTTGCTCAGCCTGCCCTCATACACCACACTTCCAACCTCGCTGCTGTCTGCTAACCTCCCGTCTGTCTCAATCTCCTTCTCTAATGGATACTTTGCCCTCAGCCTATCAATATCTAACCTTGTTATCGCTACCGACTCTACTCGTTTAGCGTCAGCCTTCACTCTGCTGCTATAAAATCCTTCATTTCCCAGCCCTTTATACTTTTTGGTATTATTTAACTTTACTGTTCCCTCGTTACTACCAACTGTCTCACTGTCCACCTTCTGTTTTATCGCATTGTCCTCACCAGCATCTAGGACCTTATTGTTATTGTTTAAATTTATATCGCTTTTCTCTTTACTCTTTAATCCCTCTTCTAATCCCTCTTCTACCTCCTCTTCTTCCACCTCCTCTTCTACTTTTGCCTCTGATAAATGCACACTACTTATATCCTTCGAGTTGTCGTCATTATAATCATTTCTGGCTTGGTTATCAGTTCCAGTTGAGCACTCTAAGCCTGTCTCTGACTCCATTATGCTTGAAATACAATCCTCAAAAACCATTTCCATATCCTGATCCAAATCCATTTCCTCACTATTTATATTACCAACAGTTCTGCCTTCATCTTTAGACCCGCCGTTCTCTTTTGGTTTTTCTACTGTTACATTCGCCTGGTCTACTTCTAGCTTCAACACATCCTCCTCCTCGTAACCAAAGTCCTGATTGGCACTTTGGTAGTCCTCAACTGTTTCTGCTGACAACAAAGATTCAGACTCCCTTCCCGCCTGCCTTTCGGGTACTGTTAATACTAGTTCAGTTTTGCTGCTTTGATTATCTTTTACGGTTCCGTTTAGTTTGGCCTTGTTTCCGCTAATCTCACTTGCTCCTGACTGACCCCCTCTATACCTCCTACTTCCCTCTTGGCTGTCTTTCGGTTGTGATCCTGACCTTGAATGGGGCTGTGTCACCCTATACTTATTATTGACGTCTTTGCTTGGGCTTAATCTACTCGCGTCCGTTGTATGCGCCGATTTTGCTGCCCTGGACCCAAACTTCTTGACCGAGTTTGGTGTTCCTACCGTCACTGTGTCCACTCCCGCCTTTTTACCAGTGCTATATTTCGTTTCGTTGGTTCTTGTTAGTGGGTTGTACAGTATACTGTTGGTCTTTTCTGCTTGCTTTGCTATTTCCTGCCTCTGCTTATTCGACTCTGCCACCCTTCTTGGTCTCGACTTTGACAGCTCCAGCAGCCTGCTGCTAATCACGGGCGCCTTGGCCAAACTGCTCTCTGATTTTTGCGATCTTGGCATCAAATTCCGTCTTATCTCATCCACTCCTCCGCCTCTCTTTACATCCTCGTCCTTTGTCTGTTTGTCCAGCTTGATATTCAACCCCCCTCCAATTGTCCCTTCACTGAATTTGATTTTAATGCTGCCAAACTTGTCTGAACACGAGCTCGCTGACCTATTCGCCTCCCTTTCCAAGTTCCTTCTATCTTGATCCGTTATAAAGCTCGACCTCCTCCTCAGCCCTTTCCCAGTTGCACTGCTTTCCATTCTAATTTTGCTTATCTGGCCAACAACTGGCCTTTTGCCCACAAATACTTTCTCCACTACCTCTGTTTTCACTTCTGTTTCGTCTCCAGTCTTCAAATCACTTCCAACATCGCCTTCGCTTGGTTTGAAATTAACCGACCGTGATAAACTTATCAAAGAACCCCGCGGCTCCACGCTACGCCCCTTTCTATATCCTATCGTAAACATATCTGACCTTCCTCTTTGGTTGCTTATTGTCTCCTTCAACTGGTTGTATTCATTCTCCTCCCGTATTAGCTTTTTATCTCTTCTATTAATACCCATGTTTGCGCCTATACCATTCCCTGATAAGCCGCCGTCTTCACCCCTTACTTTGCTTTTCTTTCCAAGTCCCCCAACCACTTTTTTTTTACCAGTCCTGTTTGTGTATCTTTCCATTCGCATTTTATCGTTCAGCTCCGTTCCATCGGCGTCAGAGTACCCGTATCTGCCATCAACTGCTGATAAAGTTCGGTTTATTCCGCCATTATAGTTTTGATAACCATACTTTTCGTTCTCCTCGTCGCTTACAAATCCCCCCAAATGCCGCGTGTTGGTATTTCCCATATTGCTTGTACTACTGTTTTTGCTTGTTGGCTTTCTGTTAAACTCGTTGTACCCCCCTGCTGCCTTTTTCTTTTCAACTGGTTCTGCCGACTGCTTCTCTGGCCCTTTAAGCTTCGGTCCCTTCGTTACCGTGCTGCTACTACTGCTTTTTGGTGCTATAGTCCCTTTCTTTGCTAAAACGGTATCTTCGTCCCCGCCAACGTCTCTTTCTGCTTTGTATGTTTCTCTGCTTCCCTTTTCACCACTACTGTTATTTCTACTTTGTAACCTGGTTCTTGTGGGTTTGGTGTTTCTTTGCTCTGATGTTGACTTTTTATCCCTAATTTAGATTATAGAATCAAATTATTTAGTCTTTTAAAAAAATAAAAATCCCCCCCCCTTCAATAGCTGTACGTTCATAAATTAAGTATACATACAAATTACACTGTGTGAATAACAAAACAGTATCCAGCTCTTGATTGCACACAAAACAGCATTTAACTATACGATATTGAGACTCTTGTTTTGTTGCCACTTACTTTTTTGACTCTATTACCGTGGCTGCCGGTTTCACACTACCTTTGATCGTTTCTATGTTTTCTGTATCGTCTTCGGTATCTAGAGTTTTCGTGCTGTTTCTATTGTTTCTACTTGGATTCTCATTAGCTGCGTCGTTGTCTATAACTTGCATATTAATTTTTCTCTTCTCCTTTGTTTCGCTTATTGCTTCTAATAAAAGAAATGTACTTTTACTTATCGCATATGCCTTCCAACATTAATATTTTGAATACTGAAACATAAAATGTTGTTGTTTTTGGGCCTCTTGACTTCTTCCTAAACTTATAAACACCTTACTGTATGCATGTATTTATATACTTGTTTGTTAAACGCGGCTTATTGTCCCACTGCTCTGGTTACAAAGTATTCACTCCCCGAGCCTATCGCTATTCTGCTGGTAAACACTGCCTTTTTCTTATTTACACAATCGTTATACACCGCTAATACCGTTCCTTTCAGTCCTCCTCTTATCAGGGTATCGATACTCTCGTTGGTTAATTAGCTCGCTCTTTTTCGTTTCACTTTTATCTTTAAAAAAAAAATACAAAACAGGGTAAATCTGTCCCCGGAATCGCCACTGACTTCTTTTCTAGACCACACACGCTTGGTCCTTGCTAGCTTATACTTTATATGTGCTACACAAGTCGTATGTCCCGTTTGTGCTCTAGATATATCTCCCAAGAATATGTCTCTTTATGTGTTCCCTCCTAGTTTGTATATACTATTTATACAGTTTTGTAGCGTCTTACTGAAATCGCCACCACCCTATTCCCAGTTTACCCACGTTTGTTTCCTTTTATTTTACCGTGTATATACCTCAAGGAAGACACACCAATGTTATATCCCTTACTTTGTCACTCGCTGTGTTTGTGGATAAAGCCTAGTGTTTCCAGCTTTTCTTTTGGCTTTCTTTTCTTTGCGCTTTTTAGAAAACTTTAAATAATTAAAATTGGAAAAAAAAGGCTTTGTTGCTGGTATGAACTCCTTTAAAATGCTAATATCTTGTTAAAAAGTGTTTCTGACCAAGTCGGTTTCTACATTTGATTCCATTTATCTATTTAAACTAACACTTCGTTTATGGAATTGGAAATTTAATCAATTATATAATCAATTCCAATACCTTTTGATTAATTGTGTTTGTTCATTTATTGGCTCGTACTGTTTTTCGATTTAATTGGACTCTCTCTCCCACTAACTCACTTTTTTTTTTCTGATTAAAAAAAAATTTTATTCAAACATTTTATTTTCTTTTTGAATTGCTTATTTTTGCTAGTCTTGCTTTCAATAAATAATTTATACTGGACTGCAAATAAAGTCATAAACTTCAAATCTGCCGCACTGGATTTTCTCAAGCAACCTTCATGGCTATTTGATTGATTAGCTACAAACTTTGATGTATTTCTAAGAAGCTTTTTCTAAAAGACCAATCATGCATTCAAAATCTTTTTACCCACTTCACTTCTAGGCCATTGACCATCTTATTTTTGGCAAATTTTTACGAATAAAAGAAAAGTATGTATCATTTATATCATCATGACTTGCATTCGTTGCAAAGAACATGCATCTTTGTTTGATTGGAACCTGTATAAGCTAATCTTCACCTTCTTAATTTAGGCACTTGTTCACCTATTTGCCACTTGTTGCTATTTTTTTTTTATCTTAGTCAATCCTGCTTTTTCCGCTTTGGTAATATGCGATTGATATAGAACGAATATATATATACATATATACAAATTCACGGCCTTTCTTGTTTTTCTAGCAGAATCTGATTCTCTGATCGCTTTTTTTTCCACATACAAAACCCGCCTTTGCTTCGTTCTATGAATGCTATTAATAAAGCACTGTTTCACTAATGCCAATTCACTTTATCCATTTTGCTACAATCTATGGTTTTTCTACTCCTCAAACCTCCAACACTTTTGACCATCAATTTTTAAATTAAATCCTCCATGTGTCTTGGGCCACTCATTTGACTAATTCGCTTTTTTATTTCTTTTGTTTAATTGCTTCATTTGTTCTATTTCGCATAAATTAGAAGCTAAATATGATTCCATTCAATTCATTTATTTACTTTTTTTTTTCAATCCATTTTGATCCATTTCAAACAACCTACTCAGCTGCATTTTTGCTCCTTGTGCTACCTGACTTCAAACCTTTGAATCATTGTTAGTTTTAAATGATGTATTGACACAGGATATACTTGCTCACTTTGTCCTTTGCTCCTATGAACAATCTATAGACATTACCTAGCTACACCACTCTTCAGCTAGATAACCGAACTAGCACCTCCCAATAACAGCTCACGTATTTACGTTTGAGTTTACAACACGTGGCCAATTATCATGCTAAGCAACTAAACACACCCGAAGACTTGTTTATTGACTCTTTTAATAATACTAGAAAGAAAAAAAATGGAAATGGAAATGGGTAGCCAAATTAAATTCTATCACTAAATCTTCATTTTTTTTAAAAGGGCCGTCTCACATTCTACATTATTTTTGTACATGCCTTGTGCTATCTAAATTACTAAGCAAGCCTCAACTTCTTTATTTACCTGCCCACTTAAATCTACATATTATTAAACACCACCGATTGTTATTAGGCGATAGTATTTATCATGTAATTTCGAATGTACAAATGTGTTATTTTTTCCAACTTCGAGTTCTCCAATTTTAGCATGTTCCATTATTAACAAAAACTACTATTTATTTTCGCACTTTATTTGCACATTTTTGTCAACGCTTTTTTCTAGTTTATTTATTATTATTTTTTTGTTACTCTTTTTTTGCTAATCCTGCTTCTTTTGTCTAAATTAAATTATATTTACTTTAACGTGTTAACTGTATACCATTGGCTATCCGTTTTTGATTTACAAAGCAGAAATAAAAATACTCGTCTTTAAATCTGAAACCGTTGTTTTTGTTTGTAATTGGTGATAAAAATAAAAGTACAAACCAGTTTTACCTAAACCCCAAGAGTTGCTCGGCCTAATTGTATTCTGCCATTTAATTTACTTTTAGTACCTATTAGTTATTTTTGATAATTTAAGTAATCCTGACGAATTTTCGTTTTGTTTAGCTTCCTTTATAATTATTCAACGTCCACCACCAACTCAGAATCAACAGCAGACTTAAAGCTCACAGTTCTAAAGCAAAATTATGCACAATTGTACAAAAGGATCAAGTTTTGTGCAAAGTACAGCCAAGGTTAGCCCACTATTTGCCTAAATCGGTTTCTCAGCTGACAATTTTCCTACACACCTTTTCAACATTATAGCTTTCTTTAACTGGTAAGCTTTAGTATACAACCACTAAATTTGTCTACAGCAGGTGGGCTTTTTAAACAAAGTTAACAATGTCTAGTCAAGTAACGCCACCTCAACCACTTTGGTCTTTTTTTTTTCACAGATCCGCCAATATCAGCTTGCAAATAAGGCCAGATACTGTAAATACAGTATCAAATCCAATCCTATCTAATCTACCAGCTCAACACAGCCCAACTCATTCAATCATCCTACAGACACCGTTTATCTATAGCACCGATATTCTGTTTGATATTCATGATACATTCAATGTAAACTCTTACAACCAAATGCTGTTAGAAATGCATTAGCAAATCTCCCACTACTTTATCCAAAACTGGCTGTGATTAACTACGATTTTTTTTAAATATTTTACTCTAAACATTGCTAATCCCAACCATGTTACATTCACTGGTTGTGAATATCATTTTCGACAATTGACTTTTTCTTTATAATTGAAATCAAAATTGGGTCAACCCTAGAACTCTACTTTTTAGGCTTAGGGCTAATCGTATTTCAGACTATGGTTCATAACAGAGCAAGTAAAGTGCTTGGAAATAAGTAATGCGAAAGCAATACTAAATATCCGCCATTTACTGGTGTCACTAAAATATATCTGAATTTCCGACACCCTTGAAGATCAAAGTATAACAGAGCGGTTTAAATCATATAATTTTCAAAGGCAAAATACGCTGAATTGAATCCTGTTTGAACACTCCACAATTTTTGAACTACCAGTGCTTTGTTTTGTTTTTCGATTTATTTTTCGATTTATTTTGTTTTGATTTGATTTGTTCAGATATAGACAGTAAATTCGAATATAAACCAACTGATCCCTGTATGAATCTAAGCCATTTACATTTAGCCAAGCACATTTCCTTGGGCATGTCATAAAAACTTATCGCTTAGCCCAACAGGGAACTCTGAACAGTTGAAATTTCTGAGACTAAGCTTTCATCTCAACTGTGCTACAAAAAAGCAAAAACAACGTATCAAAGATTGACATTGTGCATTTCAATAACGATTAGGTGTACTTGGCTGGCATCAGCATAGATTGAAGATTGTGGTAGAATGCTGAATTTAATTTTGCCAGTAGAAATCACACACCAGCCGTGACATTATGTATGACATAACCTTTGGTATACTAGGCAAGGTTCAATAAACCATATAGCCTATAGGAATATGATATTCACACTGACATCTGGCTATATAGAACTAGTTGATTAAGTCAGCGTGCGTTGTGGTAACATAGAACAGCACAGAGGATTGTAAACTAATGAGTCAAACGTGCTACTAAAATAAAGCATGCAACACATACACAGACACACAAGCACAAACTCATAAATTAGAAAAGGTGCTCAACTAAAACCTACATTAAACGCATCCCCGATAATTTAAACCAGAACTGGACAGAAAAATGTCATTAGTGATAAAGGCAATGCTAGCACAGCATTCGGATAACGGTACAGCAATGGGTTAAAGTAAACATAAAAAAAATAAAAAAAAAGCTGAAGATAATCAATAAAAATAAAATAAAATCTGAAGATAATCAATGAAATAAAATCAGATAAATGATTGGAGGTTTATTCTGCACAAAAACCCAAAGTTACAAAATCCCGAGTATTTAATATTAAAATGAAAAGTAATAGCGATGTTTTAATATTAACAAATAGGAACACCAGTAAATATGTAGATTTGATTCATTCTGGTTCAAATTGGTTTTGTTTTGACTCATTTATGCCTATTTGGCAAACATCAGGGCAAAAATTAAACAAGTATCATTCACCGGCTTTAAAGATATTATCAACATACAAAAGTCATTTCAACTACTTTGTTGGCAACAAAATCCTTAGTAGTAAAGTACCAGTGGGAAAATCAAAATCAAAAGCAAAAGCAAACAATGGCACTGAACTTGCCAAATTGTGAGTGCATTAAAAATCATACCAAATTTAAAATCAACAAGCCAAATTAAACAGCCAAATCGTCATAATGGTGGTACTTGATATCCAGTAACAGAGAATAAGCTTTAAAAGACAATAATCAAAAAAAACAAAAAAAAAACAAAACAAAGCATAAAAAAGCAGGAATAGAAAGGAGAAGGTGGAATAGGAAAAATGTATGTATTTAAAAACCAAGCAATATCATGTATGTAAATATATGCGATAATAGACTAATCAGAGAATGCGGGGAGTGGGAGAGGCAAATAAAGAAAAGCAATCAGTCGAGGCCTTTGGCTTTGTATAAGGTAATGTACGCAGTGTGCCAATCACCACCGCCTTCAAGCTTTTGGATCTCAGACTCAGGAACGACAGAGACTTTTTCGTCGTCAAACTTGTACCACCAATGAGTGCCTTCTGGGGGACTTATTCCCTGGAAGTCAGTAGACTCACCTTCACGAGCACCTTTTCTTACCCAAGCAATGTAATGACCAGAGTTGGCGTCTCTACCAATGTGGGTTAGAACGGCAATAAGCTCATACATGCCAGATGGATTGCAACCTAAATCGGCTTTTAGCAAAGGATTGACAATATCCACGGTGGTCAGATCTGTATTCATTGAGACATCGGCGGAATCATCAGCAGGTTTTTTGTTTTCAGCAGCTGGAGCGGCTGTGGAAGTAGCAGAGGTAGAGGCAGTGGCAGAGGCAGAACTTGGATCTATTTGCATGTCATTTTCTCTTTTCAGCTCAAGCTTTACTCGCTTTCTCCTGGCTTCAACTTCGTCGGTGAGTTTGCGCAAATGGTCGCGAGTGGGTTTCATTTTTTCCATTAATTCAGGCGTGCAGAATTCACCCATGTCAAGTTCCATCTGGAATTTAACTCTCTAGAGCGTGTTTTTAATAGTATATGCAGACTAGTTAGTAAATAGACATGGCGGGTTTTCTAGACAAGGTGCCCAATCGGCTTGTAAAGTCAGGATAGAGTAACCGGAATGAACTTTTTATTTCTATTCTTAAAAAAAACAAAAATAGTTGGGGCTTACTTTGACAATCTTGGCATCAATTGATTCTTTAGCCTTCCAGAAAAATCTCAAGAAGGTCAAGGTCAAGTACTGGGGCAAACGGGTGATCTGCGATGTTGCGGTGTACTCGGCATCACGGTCAAGAGTCGGCGAATGTTTGTTGATGGTTTGTGCCAGTGATAGCTTGAGTCCTTGCTGTAAGAAATTTACGCTTTTGTCTATTCTGCAGTCTAGCTTTCTGAAAGTCTCGGTTTTTTCGACTGCTTGTTCTTCAGGCGCCTCAACACATTTGTAGCTAAATCAAGTAGTAAGCATATCGGTAAAGTATATTTCTATTATGTACTATGCTTTATTTTATTATTTCATTTTTACCAACACTGTTCTAGCAGTAATAAATACAACTTACGTCGTCAGCAACTCGCCATTAAAGTAGCTATCAATAAAACTTTTGCCATTCTCTGCCTTCAACTGACCTCCCAACGACGTCATCAAGCCGCTCCAACATTCCTCAGCATCCTGCTGTCTTAAAATCCCACTCCTTGGGTCTCTTTGTGCAAAAGTTGGAAATTCAGTGTGCATCGTTTGCAGAAATTTAAATGGCTTGACAGGTTCCCCTGTTGCATTCATTACCCTGAAAAGGTCTCGTAGGGTTGTTGTAAGCCTTTCTTGGTTGTTCGATGAGTTTACCGAGCCTTGCCGATTGTTAAGCGCATCTGTTAACTCTTTAACTGCTCTCATACATTGCAGTGTTGCACTCATGTAGCAAGTGTTGCCAATGTTTTCTAACCCCACTGGTATCTCCAACGCCTTTACCACCTCCCCACTCGACATGTCTTCAAAAAATCTAACTGGTTTGGCTGGTGCTTCAGGTACCTTTCCCATCGACCCCAACATCTATCATTCAATTCAATTCAATTCAATTCAATTCAATTCAATTCAATTCAATTCAATTCAATTCAATTCTGTTTTCATTAAACAGTTCTTTAGTCTATACCACAATAACAAAACTACAAACTTTAGCCAAGTGTAGGGCTTGTACAAAGCTTCTCCCAATACCAATCAGCACCATACTTTAGCATGAATTGTTGAAGTCAACTCCCCCCCCCCCCAAATAGACAACCAAAAACGTGTACTTTTTTTTAAAAAAAAACAGTGAACTCGTCCTACCATTAGTACTTGGTTCTCCGTCAATCCCAATGTGCTCATTAAATCGTCGTCCTATGTTTTTGAATCACACAATTTTTCATATCAGAAAACGCTCATTTGGCATATTGCGTAGCATCCATACTGCATCATTTTAACACACTTCCAGGTGCATGTTTGTATACTGCTTTTGTCACTTCAACCATTTCAAAGTGCTTGAAAACAAAAGTCGCCCTGCCAATCTCAATAATAAGAAAATCGCCCTGCCAAAATTACCTTTAACTGCTTTCCTTTTATCAATATCTTTTGTCTCTCAGGCTCAACCCCTGTCAACGAAAACAATTGAACTTTGAGCATCTCTCCGGTTTGCGAAACATCAACTCCAACATCGTATTTTTTGCCTTGCCACTTTACAATTACTATTTGTTAACCATCGTTCCATCTGTTATTATTATTGTTACTATTACTCTTTAGAAACAGATATCATTTACTCTAGTAACACCTTTAAATGTATATACTTGGCACCAAACACTCACCATTGACCACGCTCATCTTATCTTATATATCGATATTTTGGGTTTACTATCTGTTATTATCCTTTACGCTTTTGAATTCTTGCTTTAAAGTTTTCAATTGTGTCGGTTTTTATTTCAATTTAATTTCCTTTGCTTGTCGCTTCTTTCCTTAAAAATGTTCTTTATTAACGAAACTAAGATTAATACCAAACTAAGACGTTTTGATTTATTATTAGACTTTATTTAACCGACTTTTCTCTGCTTTTTTTTTTTATTTCAAAGCGTCTTGCTCTTAATTCATGACGTATGTACATTTGGTTTAATTTTACGATTTGTAATTTTAAAATAGTAAACATAAACAACAGTTTTGTTTCAATTACAATAAAAAAAAGAAACAGCAATTTTTCTCTTTTTATTTATTTGTTTTTTTCTTCCTAAAAGCAATGATTGGACTAGAAGCCATAATCACTTGTTTAATCATCAGTTAACTACCCAACTCGCTTTTTCTACGTACAAACTATTCAAAGTCAAATTTGACGGAGCATACCATAGCGTGCATGTTAATAGCAACAGATATCACCAAAACAAAATCCAAATACGAGGAAGAGCAATGTCCAACATTTTTTTTAGAGAAAAAAAGGACAAGCTAAAGCTTTTATATAAATAATAATAGTAGTAGCAGTAATAAAAGGAAAATCAAGACTATGTATAAAACAACCAACTCTCCAGCTATTAAAGAAGAAAAAAAAAACAACGAAAAATAAAGCTAACCAAACACCAAACATCAAACAACCTAGTTTTGTGGAACGTGGATCATGGCTTCACGATCAACACCCACACCGATCCACTCAACAGGAACTTTAAGGTGCTCCTCAATGACTCTAATGTATGTTTTGCAGTTTTCAGGAAGATCTTCGAATTTTCTGATATGTGCAATGCTACTCTTCCATCCTGGAATAGTAACATATTTTACGGTCGCTCTTGCAAGCCTGTTCAAGTCAGCTAATGAAAAAAAAAATTTAAACAGAGTTATTTATCAAGGGCCACATTACAATTTTTGCATTCAAACAATGGCTGTTATTTAGTTGTTGCCGTTATTTGCTCCAAAAGCACCAGCTTTTAAAGGCTTTTATACATTCGATATTTTAGTTTTTTTGCTAGCTATGCATCGAGTAAATTTAGTTTTTTCTTGTTTTTTGTTCCTACCTGGGAATACCTGTGTTTCTTCGCCATCGATATTATAGTGTGTTGCAATCTTAATCTCATCAAATGAGTCCAAGACATCAAGTTTGGTCAAGTTGAAGCTACAGTCAATGCACCATTTGGTAAGTGGATGGGAAAGATTTACAGGTGTATAGGTAGATAGAACAGCACATCAGAATATATTATAATGTTGAGTTTAAAAAACTGTTCCATTTCAAGTTTTTTTTTTATTTACCTGGTGTAGCCATTGATTATGTGCGAGTATCTCAGCATTACCAAATCTAACCAACCGCATCGACGTGTGCGACCAGTAGTAACACCAAACTCGGCACCAACCTTTTGTAATTTCTCACCATTTTCCTAATAAAGAAAAAAAATATATCAGCTCAAAAAATTAAATATATATATATAATAAACACAACCTTAATCTGAACAAATCATCCTTAGTAAACCCACACAGCACATGTCCATTCAAGCAGCAAGCAGCAAGAACATAGAAATATACTAATGGAAAAACTTACATCAAACAACTCTGTTGGGAATGGTCCCTCTCCAACTCTTGTGGTGTACGCCTTAACCACACCGATGACATTTCCGATTGCGCTTGGGGGAACTCCAAGACCTGTAAGAGCACCGCCAACCCCTGTGTTGGAGGATGTTACGAATGGATAGGTTCCGAAATCAATGTCCAGGAACAAGGCGTTGGCACCTTCAATAAGAATCTTTTTGTTTGAGTTTAACGCTTCGTACATGTACTGGATAGTGTCAACAACCAATGGTCTGAGCTTTTCAGCGAGGACCTCGTATTTGGCCAGTTCCTTTTCGATATCGTACTCGAAGTTGCCGTATCTCTTTTGCATGCTATCAACCAAAGCCCTCAACTTTTCCTCAAACTCAGACTTGTGGAACAGGTGATGTACTCTGATTCCTGATCTAGAAGCCTTGGTTGAGTAGGCTGGTCCAATTCCTCGTCTGGTTGTTCCAATACTTCCACGGCCCAGCTCAACTTCATTAAGTCCATCAACAATTTGATGCAGGTCAAGAACAACTTGGCACCTGTCCGACACAAGAATTCGTCCCTTGCTGCTCAAGCCCTTGGCCTCAATAGCATCAAGCTCTTTGAAAAGGGACTCCAGGTGGACAACAACGCCTGATCCGATCAAGGCTGTGCAGTTTGGACTGATAATCCCTGAAGGCAGCAAATGGACAGCATACTTCACACCGTTTGTTACAATAGTATGCCCGGCATTGTTTCCTCCTTGACAACGTGCACACACATCGGATAATCCAGCCAAAACGTCACAAAGCTTTCCTTTTCCCTCATCGCCCCATTGACTTCCCAAAATCACAGTTGCTTTGTTGTTGTTTGCCATTTTGATCTCTATATTTCTTTCTCTTTTTTTTCTTACACTGCTCTTTAAATTGCCTCCTTGCACTTTTATTTAAACTTGATAGTAGAAAAAACAAATGGAATGGAATTGTTACTACCCTGTCTCGGTTATTTAAGTATCCAAAAAAAAAGTATAATAATAATACTAGTAATACTCACCAACTACTTATCGTTCATTTGGTTAAGTTACCAAATTCAATGATTTTTATTTTATCATTATGATGGAAATTAACAAAAATCTAATTGTGCTAACACGGAAATTTAGATTTTAGGTTCGCAACTTTTCATTTGCTACTCCCATAGGAGTGGCAGCAGAATTGGTATAAAATTTTTTTTAATCTAAAGTAAAGTAGGCCTCATTAAATTAAGATCCAATATATTTCATCAAGAGCGCTTTTAAGGCGTTGAACTTTTTTCTATCTTTTTTTTTTCTTTTTTTTAATTCTAGTCCAGCAACCAGCAATTTTAATTGGTAATCAATCTTTTTTTTTTTTTTTGATTCCTAGATTATAAAATTGGAAAAAAAAAATCTTTATTTACTTTTCAAAGCTTGTGATGAGTTATGGATAACGGTAGTTGCAATAAATCAATTAATTAATTTGGGGGGAGATTGGTTTGGCTAGATTGGCGCATAATTTGCTAATCACTGCCGAATCACAGAACCATTTAAACAACTAATGACAACTTAAGACTATTTTTTTTATTTTATCTTCTTGACATGTAAACACCAAAGAAACTAGGCCAAAATCAAACACCAGTATTTTCTGTACCAGTGTTGGTAAAGTAATAACCGATTAGTAAAACGCAACACTTATTCATACTTGCACCCTGGCTCTTATCTGATTAGAACAAACATGATTAAATGCAAACAAGACCTACGCCTGACATAGTTATGATGCTGCCGATGGTCAGTTTGGTGGTAGTGCAGATACGTTTGCACGCACAGTAAGCCCCATTCTATCCAGCTCTGTTCCGCGGTTACCAAAGTCTAAAACTAAGGCCTTTTCGAATGCCAGGTTTTTTCTTTTCCTTTTTGAATTCATGTTCTAGCAATAATCAGCCAAGTGAACATCATATTTTACCAAATCCAAGATGATACGCAATAAAGGCTATTTGACATTGGTGAGAGTCCAAAATTGTTTAGTTTGATTTACCACAAGCCAAGTAGTTTTTTGCAAACGCATACACAGCTTAATAATGCACTCACACGTCCCTCCTTTTCTTCACACTCACAAAGGTATTGAATGTGTGGAAATAGCACCTCTGAAATATTGCCGCGCTTTTCACAAATCAAGCCAGCATTTTGCTATAGTGCAACTAGGCTTTCAATTGTTGGCAAAGTCTACGATAACCAAGTTGGACACAATATATTATTTTATGGCAAATGGGTTGTATGGTTTCATGCTTGTTACTTATGCTTTACAAGATGTTGTTGTTAGCATAGCTGTGATTGAGGCACCTCGCTGTTTATTCGCTTATTTTTTACTCACAGTTTACTCGTTTAAGAAGCGAATCGACCCAAGTTGGTTGAGAAAAGAAGTCTTGGTTTGGACCAATTGAGATTGAGATAATAGTAACTTGAAGCGAATTGTTTACTCCTTAATTGTGCGAGTTTCTTCTTTATTTCTTTTTTTTAATTATGTAGGTTGGGGTTTTTGGTATCTATAGCCAATTGATTTTATTTAAGGTAGGCGAATCTCGCTGAGCTTAGCAATTGTTATTTAGGGTGCTTGCAACTAGACCCAAAATGGGGGAAATGTTTTGCAGAAATGTACGAGAGGAGAGCCCAAAAAGAAAAGGTAGTTTCGGGAGTCGCGATTGGAATTTTCAACCGATTAATAGTGTTTAAAATAAGACAAAATAAGCGTAGCGTTTATTTCCAAGGAGTTTCAATTATAAGATAGCTAAATATCAATTTCACAATTAGTGGTAGAAAAAAAAAAGAAAAAAAAGAAAATGGGTACTGCTTAAACAAACCTAAAAACTTGCAATTAAAAAAAAGCAAAATAGGTATAAAGCTATTTAACAAAAGTTGGTTCAGGGATTTGAGTTTGTTTTTATTTTATTTTATTCCAAGCGATAAAACAAATTAGAATTAGGCAAAGAAAAGAGACGATCAAAACAAAATGCTCAGAGTTGGATTTTCAAAAGCCGGGTTATTTACCAGAAAGGTGATTGTTTGCTTTATATCAATGTTTGGTACCCGAATTATGAAAGAGCTTGGATTAAATGAATGAATCGGATTGTAGTACAGTAAAGCAATCAAGAAGAGATTTCATCAATATTTTGCTTGATTGGGCCTAGATTGTTGATGCTCAAGATCAAAGCGCATGGTAAATAAAGAAAAAGAAGGCAAAAATAGCTTTATACTCACTGCGAATGTTTGCAATACTTTATAGTTTGGCCAGACCAGCGCCTCATTGTCAAATTTGAATGCGCGCGCACTTTTGTCCTCGTTGGTATTTGTTGAACACAAAAACAAATTGATCGATGGAGCTACACTGAACACCATCACAGCAGCAAAATCACTTGGAGGACCAGTGACAGCTTTGGTAGCGGGAAGTGATGCAGGCGAGGTGGCTAAATTGGTTTCAAAGATCGAGGGAGTTGACAAGGTGATTGTAGCCAACAATGCAGTTTTTGATCACAGTTTGCCTGAAGTAGTTGCACCGCTACTGAAAGCAATCCAAGAGCACACCAAGAGCACACACGTCTTGGCCTCGCACTCTAATGTCGGAAAGAGCGTTCTTCCAAGACTCTCGGCCTTGTTGGATGTGCAACAGATTTCTGATGTTATTTCAATTCAAGATGAAAGCACATTTGTCAGACCAATCTATGCAGGTACGTAACCAAGTTGACAAAGATTCTCATTCATAGTTGTGGTAGAGAGCAAAAGAGTTTACTTTATGAGAGCATTGACCGGAGGCACTGTTCTTCAAGAGGTGTTGGAAGGTTGAAGTCCAGAGCAGAAATTAACGTAAATTATACAACAAATAGGAAATGCTTTGGCTACAGTTAAATCCTCAGATGCTATCAAGGTAATTACCATCCGTAACACTTCGTTTGCAGCAGCTGCCGAAAAGAACACCGAGTCGCCATTGGAGGACGCACAAGCAGTAGATGTGTCACCAAAATCCACATGGATTAAGGAGGATATTGTTAAGGCCGATAGACCAGACCTCGGATCAGCCAAGATTGTAGTAGCAGGAGGACGTGCTGTCAAGAGCGTTGACGGATTCAAGCTTATCACCAATCTTGCCGATAAGCTCGGAGCTGGAGGTAAGCCATATTAGCGATGCATTATTATACCACATTTTGAGGCGGTGCAAATTGTAGGGCAGAAGGTGCTATTGGGGGGAGAGGGTATATTGGCAAACGTTGTAAATGTAATGAAATATTGAGGCAATTGGCTGGTTTTATTTTGATGAACAACAAAAATAGTTGGAGCTTCAAGAGCAGCAGTAGATGCAGGATACTGCGATAACTCGATGCAGGTTGGACAAACCGGAAAGATCGTTGCACCAGAGCTATATATTGCTATTGGTATTTCAGGAGCCATTCAGCATTTGGCAGGAATGAAGGACTCGAAGGTTATTGTCGCAATCAACAAGGATCCAGACTGCCCAATTTTCCAAGTCGCTGATTATGGGCTTGTAGGAGACTTGTTCCAAATTGTTCCAGAGCTCACCGAAAAGATCTAAGTTTTGAAAGTGTTCTGCTGAGAGCTGGGTAGCAAAGTATTTGTGAATGGCTAGCCAAATCAAGGGAAAAAAAGTGTTAAAAGTAGCGAAATTGGCGCTTTTAACCTTGTAACTTTTAGTTTCTTTTTTCCTATTTTTTTTTTTTATCCTCACTGATTTTGTCTTGTTATAAGCTTTTGCTTTTGCATTTTCCTTGCTATTCTTTGCTTTTCTAGTTTCAGTCGTTTTGTTGGTAGCACTTGAGCAATTAGTTATTTTGATTAGTTTACTATTGAAAATTCGAATTTACTTTATTTATTTAAATGACATTGTTGTATGAGATTACACAAGGTAAAAGTTATGTTCAGGTAAAAAGTCAAGTCGAGAATAATATTATACATAAAACGTGATAACTTGCAGCCAAGAGGCGTTATAGGTGAGGTAGGAATTTAAAACATGACGTTTGTTGAAGTTGAGGTTGAGGTTTAAATGTAAAATGTGGGTGGGGTTTGAGGGGTGGAGGAGGTTTGGTTTGGAGTACTAGGGACTTGTACCGAAAATAGCACTTAAATTTAGTTGAAAGCAAAGCCAAGTAAGCTAAAAAAAAACCAATTAGAATAAAGCAGAGTTGGAGCCAAGTTTTATTCAATAAAATAAGTCAAAACATTATGCTGTTATTAGAATTTCCACAAAACTGTAAGCAGGCTTAATTTCAAGCTCAACAATCGCTTAGTTCTCAAATTCACACCCTGTTTGTTGCAATTGCGGTTGTTTTATAGACTTTGTTTGTCCAGATATATACATATAATTTCAAATTCAAATTCAAATTCAAATTCAAATCCAAGTTCAAACTCAAATTCAAAATTAGTAATAGATACCTGTAACGTACAACTTGGATAAAAAGAAAGACGAGACATTAAAAGCAATAAAGAAGAAAAGCAAGGAAGAAATGAGCGGGTTTCAATTAAGGCAGTTCAATTTCTTTAAAAAGCACAGTTTATTGAATCTGCCAAAAATATTCCATGTAAGCTTTAGCCTGTACATGCTTCTGTTGTAAAAAGAATTAATAATAAAAAAAAGTAATTGCAGTAAAGCTAAACTAATGTGAGCTATACTTGGCTTGATGTGAAAGATTTGGGAGGAATGGTGGTGGCGGTGGTGGTGGTGTTAGTTTTTAATATTTTTGATGGGGTAATAACTTGGAATGGAATAACGTTGTAGGAGAAAAACATACTAGTGTACTCGGCTGGAGGAGAGTATATATTTATATCGGATGAAAAAGGATGGGTGTATATATTTGACAGCGAACTGAACTATAGCAAGTTTTTGGTTGCTTTTGAAGAGGGAGGGAGCAGGGTTATTCATTTTCTGTACAATGTCAAGCTGAAACATTTGATCACAGTATCGGTAAGCAGATGTAATTGAGTAGAGCTGAGGGGGGATGGACTTGAAAACGATATGTGTATTTGAGGTTGTTGTGTATTTGGAGTTGTTGTGTTTGTGAGAATACAAATGAATTTGGGGGTGCTGTAAAATAGGAGGATTCTACAAGGGATTCAAGCCCAGTAATACAGGTGTGGAAATTAACAAAGGTGGCAAGTAAATTTGCAAAGCGGGATGATGGGGGAGAGAATATACTGGATCGGGAAAAGCTAAAAGTAAAAAGCGTGTCTATAAGCCAGCCTGAATCAATACAGTACCCAGTAAGTCGGATTAGGTTGTTTAGTAGGATGTGTGTTTAGGAAGATCAAATGTATAAAGGGGGTGTTTAAAGGCTAAATATACAAGTGAACAAAATTGTAGTTGACGGCAATATCAGCAAGCCATGAATTCAAACAATTGGCGATCGGGTTTGCAAATGGGCAATTACTGGTGTTTAAGGGAGATTTGACAAAGGGAAAAGCGATGAAGCAAGTTAAAGTGTACCAGTCTGAAGAGCCGATTACAAGTACGGTTGGAAGCGAGCTAAATAGAATTAAATGAGGGAGAAAAGAAAGATAAAAAAAGAGAAAGAATTTAAGGTGCGATAAATGACAAACTGGAGCATTAACCAAATAAAACTATGAATAATAATAAAAAATGAAAAAAAAATGTAGATGTACATTATTCGATATCTGGAGAAGGGAGTTCGGTTCTGTTTGTTACAACGGTTGGGCAAACCTTGCTGTTTAGTCAGATGGTGGAAGAAGAGCAAAAGGTAGGATATGGGTTTAATAGGAAAAAGAAAAGAAAAGGCAATGGTAGGATAGCGAGGAAGTCATAGTAATCAACCGATTGATGTTTAATAGACGGTGTTAGAGTCACGGGGATGTGGGATAGGAGGGAGTACGGTTAATGAGTCTGGAGAGTTGGTTGTTGGGCAAGACGAAGCGGTGTACTTTTACACAGCGGATGGGCGAGGACCGTGTTTTGCGTATGAGGGAAGCAAGCTGGTTGTAAAGCAGTATGGGCAATACTTGTTGGTAGTGACAGTAGAGTCAATGGTAGAGAGTGGAGATGGTCAAGGGGGGAAAAGAAACGCGAGCAAAGTTGGAAAGAGACCAACAAAGTTTGCGATAGTTGATATCAAGAACAAGTTGGTGGCAGCAAGTCTTGTTCTTGCAGGAGGGGTCAGGGGAGTAGCGGTTAACTGGAATGGGGTATTTGTAGTTGGGGGAACAGGAACGGTGAGTAGACAGAATATGTAGAGGTGTCAGAACCGATAGTATTAACAAGTAGAGTAAATTCAAACTGAAGTATAAATGTAAATGTAAATGTAAATGTAGTTTGATTACTTTGAGGAGATCCAATTGGGCAGTAAGTTGGAGATGTTGTATGAGCAACACCAGTATCCATTGGCAATAAAAGTGGGGCAGAACAGTGGGGGGGACGGGAGTGCAAAGGATAGCGGGTATTTGATGGCGCAGATACACCAAAAGTATGGAGACTACTTGATGGAAAAGAACGAGGCAGATATGGCGGTGATGGAGTATATAAGTACAATAGGGCAGATAGAGGCGTCGTATGTGATATGCAAGTTTTTGGAGGCGCAGTACCTGGACCAGATGCAAATGTACCTGGAGAAGCTGTATGAAAAGCAAGAGTCAAACTCGGACCATATAATGTTGCTGCTGACGTGCTATGCAAAGAGCGGAAGAGAGGACAAACTGACGCGGTTTCTGGAGAGCAGCGGGATGCAGTTTGATGTAGACCAGGCGATCAAAGTGTGCGTAAAAGAGGGGCACATGAAGACGGCGCTGCAAATAGCAAGGAAGTTTGGGATGATGAAGATGGTGGTTGAGATTCTGGTATACCAGCTGCAAGACTATGAGCAGGCAATGGAGAGTCTGGGCAAAATCAGAGGCGAGGTTGAACATGCGGAGTTTGTAAAGGTTGTTTTGGGGATAGGCAGGGTTTTAGTCAGGAATGTCCCCGACAAGTTTATCGAGTGTTTGGTGGAACTTTGCAAAGGTACCGAGTCGAACAAGTACTGTCCAACTGAGTTTACCCACCTGTTCAATGGCCACTCTGGCAGACTGGTGGAGTTTCTGGAGAGGTGGTTGGCTGATATATGGGGGATTGATATGGCTGAGCCCCAGATCCCCAAAGAAGGCGGGCAGGACGCAGCTGAGCAGGTACAGCTGGTGTACAGTACGTTGTTGGAGTTGTACTTGACGTGCTTTGAGGAGAGTGGCGAGGGCAATGAAAGGAGGAACCAGACCAGCTCTAGAGAAAAGGCGGTGAAGCTGATTATGCTGCTGGCATCAACAGGCAGGCTGGACCACGACTACATATACATGCTGTGTTCAATGGCCGATTTTGAGGAGGGTATGATGCTGGTGTTGTCGTTGAAAAAGGACAATTCGATGTCGTTGCTGGTATTTTACTTTGAAACGCTGAGGAGCCACTCGTCAATGACCAGCGACCCGGCCAAGCTGAAGCAGTGTGTGGATGACATTTTGCAGCTGGTTTTGTCAAGCGGAAACAACGAAAAACTGTACACAACAGCTCTATCCTGGTTTTCATCAAGCCAGCTTGTTTTCTACTCTGACAACAAGTATGCTGCCAGCAAGCTCCAGGACTCTGGAAACACCGATGGTAACATCTCCAATGGCGGGGGACACGCGGACGCAGATGATTTAGATGAGGTGGATTTGCGCAAGTATGCACTAGAGTCGTTGCTGGCCAGTGTGCAAACCCACAAGATTCTGACGCCAGTCCAAGTGATATCAATTGTTTCCTCTCAAACAACCCATCCAGACCAGAATTCACTCTTGGATACAGATTCAGCTTCCGTTGTGACTTTGGGTATGGTTAGGCCGTACCTTGCCAAGATATTTGAGAGTGAGGGTGCTGAGCAGGCCGAGTGCCAGATGCAGCTTGATGTTTACTTGAACGAAATGAACAAGTTGTCTGATGAGATCAATGCGTTTAAAACTGAGCCAATAATATTTGCCCCAACAAAGTCTTGTTCCTCTTGCTTGGCTCCACTAAGCCTCCCAACAGTCCATTTTTTGTGTAAGCACTCGTACCATTTGAGGTGTTTAAATAGCGCCAGTGGCAGCAGTGGTAACGCTAATCCCAAATCTAGTGCCCAGATCAGCGCTAGTGTTGGGTCTGCTGCTGCTGGTGGTGGCATGTTTGAAACCGGAAACAGTCCTAGTACCAATACTAATGCCAGTACCAATGTAAGTTCTAGCTTTGGAATTTCAACGACGTCGTCTCCAAACCAACTAAACACCAGCAATCCAGTTGATCCCAGCAGTGGTGAGGTTGGTTCTGGTTCAGGAAATGATAGGCTAGTTTGTTTGCTGTGTCGAGCCAACCAACTGGTGTTCCTCGAATCCCACCCACCAACAACCAGTTCAAACTCAACCATCCAAGCCGCCCAGGGTCTCTCGGCTGACGGGAACGGGAACGGGAACTGGAACTCACAAAACTATCTTGCCTACATTGACCAGCTCAAACAAGTTAACGACAGAAGCTCTGGTAACGGTGATGCTGGTGTTGGTTTTGATGTTGTTACCGAATGGCTCGCCAAGTCTCAATTTGGTTTTGTCAAAATTTTGTAATTTTCTGTTTACTTTTATTCAGTTTTACTTTGTTTTTACCATCACTATTATTATTATTGTTTTTGTTGTTGTTATTCTTTTAATTATCAATAAGAAAAATTAAAATAAAATAAAAAAATTCACAAAGTGCCTAATGCTTTGCTCATTTCACTTTGCATCAACTTGGTTTACTCGCCATCAGGCGCGTACTCTATATGCTCTATTGCATCCAGCATCTGGCTAACCAGTCTTTTCTGCATGTCATTGCCCAACACTTTTTCTCCCTTGCTTTCCCCCCTATCCGCACTGTTGTTGTTGTTGCAAACAGTTTGATCGGGAATGTACCGAATAGCAATAACGCTGCGCTTCCACATATCAAACGCTACAAGTTCATTGTGTCCAGCCGGGTTAGTGCTGATTGCTTCGCCCGATTTGTACCTTCCCTCACCACTAAACACTGCACCACCAGATTCAACAACAATAACGTACCCCGCAGCAAAGTCCCAAACGTGTGGCCCGCTTTCAAAGTAAATATCGGCTGACCCCCGTGCAACATAGCATAGATCTGCTGCTGCACCGCCCAAAACCCGCAAGTTCTGCACACCAACACAGTCTCCCGTTTGTGTTTTGTCAGCCTGAAGCAGTCTGTTAATCGTCTCAATCCGGCTCGTAATAGTCTTGAAACTTCTGTCTGACCCGTGCTCCGTTATTACCGCACATTGCGACAGCGAAGTTATCGTGTTCAGATTGCCGCTTTTGTATAGCGGCAACCTCATCCCCACGCTCGACAACGTATCCGCCCCTACTAACGCCGTTGTGATTTTTAGTTTTGCGTTTGGAACCATAAACGACCCACCTCCTATCGTCCCATAATACAACTCGTCAAGAACCGGCAAGTACACAACCCCGAGTTTTGGCTTGTTTTCTATTGCCAACGCCACACTTATCGACGTTAGCGGGAAATGGTGGACAAAGTTGTTTGTTCCATCAATTGGGTCAACAATCCACGTTGGCTCATCGTTATACTTGAATGCAACTTCCCCAGAAAAACTTTCCTCGCCAACAAACCTATCAATTGGAAAAAAAACAAAAAAGAAATAAACAACACTTGAATAACTTTAGTAACAGTCTCGATTTCGGCGTTAACTTGCTTGTGTATGCAAGTATATCTGTGTGTGTGCGCATGTAGTTGCAAAAACAAAAACCAAAAAAACAAAGAAAAACCTGTCAGCTCACCGATGTGTTGGGTATTTGCTCTTCAAAGCATTGAAGATCACCTGTTCAACCATCCGATCTGCTTTTGTCACACAGTCTGCCTCATTCCCAGACTTATTTTCCATTCCCAAATCTGCCTCGCTTTCAAACCGACCAACCCTCCAAAACCCCTCAAGAAAAATTGGCCCCGCCTCAAGCACAACCATCTTTATCACATATTCCAAACTTTCTTTCAATAACTCGTCCATCCTTGGCTTTTATCTACCTTTCCACCACACTTGTTTTTTTTTTCCTTGTGTTTTTAAAATATTTTTCAAGAAAAATTTAACAATACTGTAATGCTGCGAATAAATAAAAAAAACGCTCAATCAAACCAAAATTTATATCAATTATTATTACTTTCAATTTGACGATTACACGAGCTTTAAAACTCAACATCTCGTCTTTTCTTTACTTCTTTCGGTGGGTTTTGGGAAAGTCAATGTTTTTATTTGGCCATTTTACGTAAATTGATAAAACAGAAAAGCAAAAAAATAAAATAAAGTGAGAACACTTCAACAAAAAAAAAACATTCGATTTAAACATTTCGTTAATTAAAAAAAAGTGTTGGATAAACGACGAAACGTGCAGCTTTAGTATATAATCAACAGAGTTACCCAAATACCCAAATACCGAACCGCCCGCTTGCCTTTTTCTTTTTCTTTTTGTAAAACACCAACCCGAACCAAGTATTTGCACATATACACACAACATAAACAACAAGCACACTAAGTAGAAAAAAAATGAATCGAAAAAATGTTTACGAAAAATTAATCGACCAGGGAAAAGACAAGTATTATGCTGTAGCCGACAAATTCGAGTATCATGAATGGGAGGACCATGTTAATACTGCGGTGTAAGTTTTCTTCTTTTTCTTTTTTTTTTATCTCCAACCTTCAACTGCTAAAGAACTTTTTTTTTTGTTTTTGTTTTTTTTTTTGGAAGTTATACATTTTGCAAGAGAGAAATGTGTTGATACCAAAACAAACCCACAACGATAAGACTGCCATGCAGTTATTAGGATATATTTCTACGATATACTGCTGTACTAGGACTAGAACAACCGTAACAACTTTTTTTTCCTTCCTCTTCTTATCCTGTTTAATAGTTGGCCAACGGTGGTGCTACTGAATTGTTTGCAAATTATTCTGCACATATCGCGGCTACACAACGAAAGCAAACAGTCCAGGGCCGACCAAGCAATTTTAAGCAACACAGGACACACAGATAAATTAGTGCAAAGCAATCATTCCGTATGGGCAAGTAGAACATGCTTACAACACGGCAGTTTTAGAATTGTGTAAACTAACTAACCCTAACTAACTTTACTGATACTGCTGTTGTTGCTGCTATTACCACCAACTTTCTTAGTACGGAGTGTACGAGTGCTTACTGATGCTTTTAAGTCTACTAAACGCCAAAGCGGTGTTTACTAGCTTTAGAACATACCAGTTAAGTGGAGAGCCAAGCAAGGCAAGTGTATACTATCAGTGTGTTTGCAGGCTTTTTGTAACTATACATATGTACATTGGATTGGTAAAAAAAAAAAAAAAAAAAAAA
>LUVW01000020.1:282028-337589 GCA_001661515.1 Capniomyces stellatus | reverse complement strand
GGTAAAAAAAAAAAAAAAAAAAAAACCTTCATACATATAAATAACTGTGTGGATTAGGGGTGGGAAAAGAAAGCTTGTTTGAGAAATGTCAAGGATAGCTTGGACCAAGAGTCCAGTTTAAGCGGTATATACGGCTGGCTAATGTAGGTGTTCTTGCTGTTTTTTTTCTTTCCCTTCTTCTTTCTCTTTTTTTATTTATTGCTTTACTTTTATTTCTATGGTTGAAATCAAGAATGAAGGTGTTGTGTAGTAGATACTTGGCCTAAACAATGTATTTCTGGATAGAAGCTCGATGCTGGGATCAGCTCAAGGTAGAGTGCAGAGGGTAGAAGGTGACGTGAATACCATGTATGAACTAGATATTTGGAATCCTAGCAGTTTCAATCTGCATTTGTTTTGGCAAGTCACTTTACTTGTAAACCGATTATGAAGTTTTAAAAAAAATGAAAAGTAGATTTAACAAAAATACTGGTTGTTTTCTCAAAAAAAAAAAAAAAAAAAAAAAAATTGCTTTTATTTTCTCTCTCGATATGAACTCATATTATTTATGTATAAACTTTGAATAGCTGGTGGTCGCCGCTGCAACTATTGGTGATTTCGTTGTCAAGTAGCACCAACTGGTTTTATCTGGTTCCAATTTCTGTGGCGATTGGGTTTCAGGTAATGGCGGTTTAAATTCATGTTTTTTTTTGTTTGTTGTTGAAAAGAGATCTGGATGTGTAGATAAAGATTAATTAACGTTTGTTTGGCGGTCTTAAACTTAATTCCAACCATGAATTTTCATTACTTTTACTAATACATACGTAAATTTTGGTACAACAGAACAATTTTCTGGCCAAGATGTTTATCAGACAGAGCAAAGATCGTCAGTTGGTGGTAGAGCAAGTAAGCAAAGAGTATAACGATGGATTTGTGTACCCACGACTATTTAAAGTAACAAAGGAGGCTGGGGTAATGACAACAGAGCCTGAAGAATTTGGACAGCTTGGACAGCTTGGTCAGCTCGAAGGAAACAGCACACGGAGAAACTCATATTCGGGAGAGTACTTTAGTGGAATCAGAAGAATAAACACAGGTTCAACAATGAATACACAGCTTTATGGGAGGAAGGGTGGTGAGCTGTACAGCAACCACATAAAAAACCATGATACAAGCATAGTTCACCACGACTACCACAGAACCAGATATGATTGAAAAACGAGAATGTTGACATTTGCAATAATTTTCAGAATTAAATTGGCCTGTAATCTAATTCCTAGCTTAGTTAACAAATAGCCCATCCTTTGTATACTGAACCTGTATTCTATTCTTCAATACGCCATTTAATTTACAACTCTATACAAAACAAGAATATAATAAAAATAATAAAACATTCTAGAAATCCAAATAAAAAAGAGGTGTTGGCGATTTAATGAGAACTGTTGATTGGGTTGCTCGGGGTTTGAGATTGAGATTGTGATTGTGATTGTGAGATATAGTTCATTTCTACTCTATCGATGGTTTCTAATAAACCAATGTCAACATCAACTTCGTCAAATCCGTACAGTTCATTTTCAAGGTTTTTATCCAAATCGCTAGCGACTTTGTTGTTGTTGTGGCCACCAAAACCGTTTTTGGTGCTATTGGCGCCAGTGTAGTTGTCGACGTTAGTTTGTCCATTCTGTTTTGCCGTCAAAGCCTCGGCGTTTCGCTGTTCCTGCAGCTTGTCCAAGTCAAACTCAATGTTGTCAAAGAAATCGCTGTAGTACTCGTCGTTGTCTAAAAGAGTCTGCGCGCTAATCACGGGTGGAACAGGAGTTTTGTTTAATTCCAACCTGTAGTTTTTATCGCTATTAGTTGCTGTATTAGTTGCTGTATTCGTGGCTGTATTATTTGCTGTATTCATGGCTGTATTAGTGGTTGTATTAGTGCTAGTTCTGTTATTTTCAATGTGATTGTTGAAAGTATGGTTTATTTGGTTTGTGGGCGAGTTAATTGATCCTTGTGGAGGCGAAGATTCTAAAGTCAGATCTATAACTGCAGGTTGGGTACTTTGGGGATTTCCACTACCGCCACTGCTAGTATCATTATTATAACGAGTATTGCTATAGTTGCTGTCATATCTGGTACTATCCATTTCCCGAGCTGTTGCTACATTTGCCGCCTGAGAGCGGGGATTCGTTAGAGGCGGTCTCGCAACATTGCTTTGAACATTTGTGTTATTGTAATTCCCACTGGGTAAAATTTGGCCATACATCTCCCTAGGATTTAATAAAACATTGATATTTGAGGTCGTTGAGGAATAAGTATGGGTTTGGTTTTGATGTTGATGTTGATGTTGATGCTGGTTTTGATCTGGGTTATAGCCAGGGTTTGCTGTGGCTGTTGCATTTAGAATACGTGCTACGCTATTATTGGACACATTGGGATTTGTATTTGCAGTGGATGTTGGATTGCTGAGATTGTTGGGAGCAGCTAATGTGGTGGTGTTGGTGTAAGCCCCGCCAGTTGCGTTAATGCTGTTTGGCTCTGCTTGTCCAATTAAAACATTTTTGTTTATGCTATGGGTGTTTATATTTCCTCCAATAAGCACCTCTTCTTCTTCCTCTACTTCAAACCCAGCATCCAGCTGATGTGTGTCGTTGCGTTGGCCCTCGTCATCGCTGCTGTTCAAGTCAATGGTCAAATCGTGCTTTCTTTTGTTTGAGCCTGTATTCAAGATAACATTCGCGGCATTTTTCAGCAGTTCTTGTATAGTTTTTTCGGCTTTGCTGTCGTCTTGATTATTGTACTGCTCTTTTTTCACCTTGCCTCTATTACTTTCGTTTGTAGGGGTTGGCTCGGTTGCTTCGAATAGCCCGTTTGGGTCTATCCTGATTTGGTCTAAATCTCCTGGCGCCTTTTCCAACAAGTCCTCAAAATACTCGTCTATATACAGCTCCTTCCAGCCTTTGTAGTACTTTGAGCAGACTGGACATTGCCAAGTTGGAAAGATCTTGTTGGTTTCAAAAAACGTTTCTGCATCAAAGCACTGGTTGTGATCACACCCGCGAAACCTTATCGGCGTAAAAATCCTTGTCAGCCCAAGCGGACACTTTAACGACAGTGTTGACCCTGTCTCTATAATGTCGTCGTCACCAGAACCATTTTTCATCTTTTCAAAAACTTCCTTTTTGGCAATAGTGTTTGTCAACCTCATGCCTCTAATTATAGATTCTACTGCTTTTATTTTCGTCATGTAAACCACTGCCACGCTTCTTTTATCAGTAATCGTTGCCACTGTCAACGTATTGGTTATTTTGGGGTCTGCCACAATCAACTTTGTAAAATCTATAGGCAGAACCTGTGCTGTTTTCGGTCTTTTGCTAGGTAACTCTAGCTTTCTTCCGTTCACATATACCTCCAGCACAGCAGGGTATTCTAGCTGTGCCCCGCCACTCTTTGGCAAGTATGACGAGTTTGCACTGTTTAACGAACAAATGTACAGCATTGTCCGATACTCTTCCTGACTTTCGTTTCTACCAATAATAATAATAATAATAATAAAAATTATAGCACTCGGCATTTGCAGCTATACCATCAATTTTTTATTTTTAATCTTGCCAGCAAGTATCATTCAAAGATCATCCTGTATATATTTCTATTAACATTCGCCTGCTATTTACTTGTTATCAAACTTTTTGCTGTCTTCCTTGATGTCCAGGCTCCACGAAACCGACTTTGGTATTTTCTGCGAATCCTCCAACACCTGTGCCTTTCCAATAACCCTTTCAATTGTAAAAAAGGGGAATTCAACAAACTTTAGCTTATCAAACATCGAAAACGTGCTTGCTTGGTTATTGTTGGAATTTGATAAAGCTGAAAACGATGGTAAATTCAACGTTTGACTGTTATTGCTGCTGCTATTGACTCCATTCTCTCTACCTAGCACTGCCGGCAAGTTCGTTGCTGTGGCCACCCCGTTTAACACAAACCCCAAATTGGAGCCTGTCTGCCTTGAGATCGTTGCATTATATCCGGTACTCGCATTACTCACTCTGCCCGGATAAGTACCATTTCCTGGGCTGTGCTCTGTGCCATTCGCCCTTTCCGAACCATTTTCACTCCTTTGTCCATACGAATCCACTCCCGCCTCCAAATTCACATATACTACTGGGTATTCTTTATTGTCTCTCCATATAAAATGCGTAAATGGACTGCTTCTCGTAACAGTTGCAAATCTTAATGAACATATAAAAGATACCAGTTTCGTATACTCTGGCAGCGTTCTGTTCTTGAGAATACCAGACACTACAGTGAATATACCATGCACCATTTCCGCCTTTTTTTCTTTTTTCATTTCGCTATATATTTGCACTTGAATAGTCCTAATCAAGTAATCTATCACCGATTTTAGCTCAACAACCCGGAATTCCGAAAGTACAGACTACAACACATTACGAACATATACATTTTATCTTATATTTACAGTTCAAACAGTTCTATTTCCATAATTCATTTTCACTATATTTACTTTAATGCACCTCCCGAAACAACACTCCCACCCACTCCCCCTTCATTACAGTATCTTACCTCATTTAACCTTAAAATCTTCTTTACAATCATTTTTCTCTCAAATCTCTTGAAGAATTTACTCGAACACCAGTCATTAATTTGGACTGCTTCAACAAGGAAAAAAAAACGATTAAATTTTATATTATAAAACCGCTGCTACTCCTGCTATTATATCCTTTATTACTTGACTCTCGACTTGATTTCCTCGCCTTCAACTTGGCAACCTCACTTTTGACTTGGTTATCTCGATTTACGTTATTTTTTTCTATTCGGTATTGTATACTTTTATTTGTCAACCAACTTCTGTTTGCTTTTGCTGGCGTTAGTTCACGGTCGAATTTATTTTTATTTTTGTTTTTAGCGAAAAGGAGTAAATGAATTTTGACTTTTAGAGAGGTTGTGTGTAGTTTGTTTATTATAAAAGGCACAGCAACGGTGCTAACTCGCTTGGTGTTAAGGTCTGGTACTGAGTAAAAGTTCGTTTTGTTGTATAATTGACACAGGTTACTTTTTTTTTTTGTTTTTTTTATTACACAAACATGGTTTGCTCTCTTCTTTTGTTTTATATAAAACGAGAGTTTCAAGCTTATTTTGTCAAATTGGAGCACTGGATCTTTGTTGGGTGATTTGGAATTGCCAAATAATTTTTACTTGCTTTTTTGCGTAAAGCCAAAGTTGATACCAATAACAAAGTCAATATCAATATCAATATCAATATCAAAGCCAAAAAAGTCAAAATCGTTGTGATAAATGCCAAAACAAAAATAAAAAAAAGGCGAGAACAGTTTGGTTTAGATCACTGTTAGTGGTCCAATGGCCTTCGCCAGAAATTGATTCGCCTTTCTCAAAAAGATTATAATAAAAAAACAACAAAGTAATTTCAAAAAGATAAAAAGAAAGTAAAAAGTAAATAGACAACACCAAACAAATCACCAAATAAAACCAATTTGATGTTGGCTTTGAACACGTCAAAATAAATAAATAAAGCATGAAAGAGAAAAAGATAGAAAGCAGGAAAGCGTGAAAGCAAGAAAGAGAGAAAGTGAGAAAGTGAGAATGCAAGAAAATGAGAAAGAAAAAATAATTAAAAAAACACACACACTAATACTTTACGCAACTCGGTAACAGTTTAAAGCAAGCTCCAGGTTACAAACCGAAAGGATATACTCATTCACACTTCAATCCCAACTATAGCAAAGCTTTACTCTTAATTATATTGTTAGTCAAAGTTTCAGAATAATAATAAAGAAAAGCATACAAGTAATGATAATGAGTGTTAAAAACGCGACTTTTTCGCTTTAAATAGCGCCTGGATCGAGTAGACTTGAATCGCAGCTACAAGCACCACACACAAGCTCTCAAGTACTGCATACCACAGCACACGGCTTTCTGTGGATTTCACAGTGGCAAAGCTTCTGTTTTCGCGTGCTCTAAAGTAAAGCATGAAGCGCTCAATGTTGTGCAAATCACCAAAGATTCTGGATGCTCCAAAATCCAAGGGCGACTTTACGTTTCTAGATTTAAGATCTGGATCGCGAGCCTCATCCTCAACCGAAATTCCAAACACCACCATCTTGTTAGCCGCTGGCGTTGAATGTGTGTTGAAACAGACACTGTATTCTCCTATTTCATTCGCGGTAAATAACAGATCGCCTTGTCGCTCCCCATCGCCGACTACCACCACTCTGCTTTTTGGATCTCTGATTAAGAAACTGATTTCAAAGTTGCCTCCCTCTTGAACCGCAAAGAAAAACGATGCCTTCTGCCCTGCTTGATCGTTCCATATATAGAAACATTCGATTGTGTTTGGTTTAAACCACTTTGACAGGGTAATTGCGTTTGCACAGTATGCGAGGAAGATAAAAGTCAGGAACAGTAGTTTCATTTCAAGCAGTACCGTTGTATTTGTTTATGTATGTATTATGTGTTTGTAAAGAAAACAGGCGATATTTCAGCTAGAATAGTTCTCCTAGCTATCTTGAACAGTGGCTTTAAAGTCTGGGTAGTTTTTGGAATAGAAAGTAAAATGTTTGAATATTTTAATTCCAACATTCCACTTCATAATACACTTATGCCATCTAAACTAATTGGGGACAGTTGGCGTCAATAAAGCAGAGGAAGTTTAAAGTCCGAACCCCGTATTCTCAATATATTGGATCGCTAGTCTCTGCTTATTGGACGAATGTGTCCTTTTTCTCTTTAATTCTACGAACTCTGCTCTTTTTTTTCTCATAATTTTTCCCCTTGCTATTTGGCTAACCAGCCTACTTTTGTTACATACACAATTCAAGCTCAAAAACGTCAATTTGGGCAATCTTTATTAAATGGCACTAATTTACTTTACAAAGCGCCCTAAACTAATTTGACGTATTGCAATGGTAAATCGCTGGATTAACCCAGTGAAATCTTGGGCTTAAATATTAGATTATATCTTCAGCGTCGCCCTTGTTTTTAGCGATGTTAGCAAGCCTCCTTCCCTTTTCCTTTTCTGATGCTTCTCTTTTTGTTTTCATTTGTTTAATGCACTTAAGTCTGTGCTACTGAGCACAGCAAAGCCAATAATGTATGCATGTACTTACAACTTCTTGAGTTTATCCAATTGTATCATGTGATTGCCTATACATTATCCTGATTCGCCTATCAATCTGCTCACAGCAAAGTAAAATTCTTGCTTTTATCCTATCTTTTCTTCATATGAAATCTAGACAAAATAAAACACTGGTTGCTTGCCCAGACTGGTTCAGTTTGATAATTTATGGTTCCACACCAAATTTTCGCGCCTCACCATTTTGCTTTTGCTTTGAACCTAATAAAAAAAGGAAGGTTTTTTGGATTCCAGGAAAACTACAATTCACAGGCCTTTTGAACAAGCGCTACAAACAAACATACCATAAAGGCAGACTCCGTTTGGTTTTAAATGTAAATAAATGATATCTTTGGTTACAGGGTTTTATGGCTACCTCACTCAGCAGAATGAATACAAAATCATAGTTTTAGGTCTAAGCGGAGCCGGAAAAACAGTAAGTCATTCATGTTTTTGAGTCATATGGAATTTTACTTTGCAGATTTTGGTGTTTAATCGCTTTTTATTAAGTTGTATCCCGATCTATTGGTGGTTTAAAGAAAACAAACTCTGACGAATTTTCTTTGCTTCAAAGTGAAACGCTATTTCAATTTCAATTAAAAATACATACGCCAACTTATGTAGACTCTAATAGAAAAAACCAAGGAGATTTATACAGGAAAAAAGGGGATAAGCCCCGAAAACATCCAGCCCACCGTCGGTTTGAACAGTAAGTTTTAGTTTGGTATGATTGATCAGCACTATTTTTACTATGCGATTGCAATCTATTAGCCTTTATTTCATTAAACAGAAAAGATACCAAGTAACGGCTGTCCCACTCCTTGCTTCTACAGTTAGAAAGATCAATTTATTTAAAAACCAGCTCACTTTTTGGGATTTGGGCGGCGAAAAGGACTTTCATGAGGTTTGGAAGTCTTACTACGGTACTTGTCACGGAATACTATTTGTAATCGACTCTTGTACGGCGGAGCTGCTAATTGACAGCAAAGAAACCTTTAGTAAGTACCAACATATAAACAGCTTTGCTTTTATTCCACTCCTTGCTTTGTTTATTAGAGTCTTCCCACCATTTCATTACGCCAAGATACAACACTCAAACCAATATCTCCAAAAAAAACTAAAACAAAAACTAAAACCACTAGAGCAGTTGATGGCAGCCGATGAGCTTGGACAGGTGCCTGTAGCCATTTTAGCAAACAAAATGGACAGTCCATCTGCAGTGCCATTAGAGCAAGTCAAGGAACACATAAATAGAATGGTCAATCTGATTGATGACAGAGAGTCACGCGTGTTCCCTGTATCTGCACTTTCGGGGTAAATAATCCAGTTAACTGCTATGCTTTACGTGCTACTTGCCCTTGGGATCAACCAAGACACCATTATTACTATTTCTAAGATAAAGAGCAAATACACAGAAAACAGCAAACAAGCAGATTATTTTGAAACAAAGGTTTAACAAGTCCAAAACAATACTTGCTTACTTTGCACGTTTTTAGGGAAGGTATAAGACCGGCGATAGAGTGGATTTATAAAAGGGTATCCGAAAGAAACGATGTTAGACCGCCAGGGGTAGTTTAACACGATATGTATGCCATTGTAGCATCACAACATTACAGCACTCGGTTCTTTTTTTTTTTTTTAAAAAAAAACGATAATACTCGCAAATCCATGTTTGTCTGATTTATCCTCTCACCCAAGCCTTTCTTGCTTTCATTTTCATTCAAGTTTTATTACTTTTACTATTATAACTACAATGTCAATCGCATTTTTTTATTTTTAAAAAAAAACATAGAATATAAACTTACCTGGAGCTATGCAATTGTTTGTAGTGTATTTGATGAGTCAGTATTTAAAGCTAAGACCAACCCTTTGTTTGTTTATATTTAGCAGAGATCATGTTTAAACAGGGATACGAGTTTACAAGTCTTTATTTGCCTTGTCTAAGAGGGCTATATGTCTAGATGTTAGTTAAGAGATAGGTTGCAGGCGTTAGATTTTCTGGCAAGTTTAGTACATTTTTGGCCATGTTTTTTTTAATGAATGTGAAAGAGGTCACGTTTAGATCATGCGAATCTTTCTCGACCAAATGTATTGTTTTAGAGTCTGGTTTTGGTTTCTTGTTAGAGCAAAAATTGTTCTAATTTGAAAGCAAATCTGATGCGCAAATTTGAACATTTAGCGGACACGCCCAAGCATAGAAAGATCAACTGAATTGGTATCGAGTAGGTTGATGATTCGCCTGTTGTATTTATAAGCGGTGTGTCCTTCTAATAAAGTCGAAACAAGAAATCGACAATACAAGAAACACCAGATTTCCCACCATCAAGTTAAACAAAGTGCCAGGGCGGAGATGCCAAAGTGTAAAAACACAGGTTATGAGATGGAATAAGATGCCATAAACCATCTTGACGCTGCTCACTCTCCCATGAAGCAGATAGGTTGAACAACCTTTTTAGTGAAGTTGGTGTGGTATTTAGTACGGAATTAGCGAGTTTGTCCATCTTTATTATGTAAACCAACCCAATTTAACAACAATGATTTAATTTAAAAAAAACCACTTTGTTTCACAAAAATCCAGTATGCAGGAGCGATTTAATAGGACATAATTGCTTACTTGTACTGGATTATTGGTTCTTGTCAACAGTGATAACACTAAACTAACAAAGATGGAGGGATTCGGGAAAGAAAAAAAAAGAGCCAATTTCACTTTTACACCACCCAAAGAGATAAAGTATAAATAGCAAGTCGAAAAGATAAACACGGATAAAGACATCTTTCTTTTGTAAAAAAAATAAAATAAAAAAAGTAAAATAACAACACCTAACTTTCTTACTTAAAGCAATCAAAATGGCCGACGCTCAATCAACAGGAAATGTAATAGAAAATATATCAATATATCCAGAGCTTATAGACCAACAACTAAAGACTGCGTATGTATTTCCAGAAATAATTAGGAGTAGCCCGCTCAACTAAATTTGGAAACATAAAAATACCAATGGAATTATAGGCTGCCTTCATCAAGGCCTCAGAGCAAGTAAGGGACTTGAGCACAAAGCCATCTAATGATGTTCTTTTGGAATTGTATGCCTTGTTCAAGCAATCAGTTTTTGGAGACAACAATGATCGTAAGTTCTTTAACTCGCCTTCTTATTTCTCTCTGTAAAGATAAATAGCCAACATGACCGTAATCCACTTTGTTTGTTCAAATTGAGTTTGATAAAGACATTTATATAGGCAATAAAGCAAACTGAATTCGACAAAATTTAATTTACGGACATTTTTTGTGCTAACAGATGTGTAGCTATATTAATTCGTTGGCGTTTGTGCTTTGCTAATTCTCTAACTTTGTGACTTTGAATATTTATTTTTTTGTAGCTGCCCCAGGCATGTTCGCTCTTAAAGAGAAGGCCAAGTACAACGCTTGGTTGGGAAAAGCTGGTAAGTTACCTATCCAAACATCATTTAAAATACACAACCCCATTAATAACGTATTATTGTAATATCACCAACATATCACCAACTTATTGCTGAAACGTAACTTTGTATAGGTATGAGCAAAGAGGATGCCCAGGCAAAGTACATTGAACTTGTCAACTCACTCATAAACGCTTAATCTGGTTTAGCACCTTCAGTTCAGACATTTTTTAATTTAGTTTAGCTTTCAAACTATGGATCTAGCATTATTATAACGTTGAATATCCTTGCTTTATTTCTCTATACGTGATAATTAAAGTTGTGCTTTCTATTTTTGATTTATAAACTGAAAATCTACACCCGGGATATTTGGTGTTTTAGCTGCTGATGGGATAGTTACACTATGTTATAGTTATTCGCATAAATTAGCAGGTTCAAGTCATTGAGATGTAGGTATGATTGAAAGTAAAATAAGGGAGAAAAAATGATGTTGGCAAAAAAAATAAAAAATAAGTGGTTCATCAAACGAAATAGAAAAAGTAGAGGCAAAAGTCGGAGTATAAATAGAAATAGAAAATATTTAAAAATAAAGAATGGGTCTATGTAAGCAAGAGATGCGAGTGGTTGACAAAGAGAGTAAACATGAGGCCAGAAAAGGTGCTACGTGTAACACCTTTGATTATTTACGCTTAGCAAGAAGCGAAATGCTGTGTACTAAACAGGTTTATGGTGGGTTGGCAATAGACCGTTCCATTTGATCGGGCTCCTCATCATTGACCACCAAGGTAAAATTACCGCTTGAGTCTGAGCTAGGCCCTCGATTTAAACCGCCCGACGACTTGGCTCTACTTATTTTCAAACCTTCGTACTTTGTCGAGGCGTTTGGGCTTTGGGTGATGGTTGGGGTTTTGATGGAGCTGATCGCGCGTGCAACTTTGATTCTATTGCGAATATCAACAAATACATCAGTTTCATCGACAATTTCCTCCTGTATAAGCTCCTCGATAACATCTTCCAGAGTTATAATACCAATAGGCATGCCAAGCTTGGGAGTGGTGTTAGTCACTGATATAATACGGGTCGTCATAATTTTTTGGCAAGCTGGTCTCATTGGACCATCCTTTCTTGCAGGTATTAGATAGCTATGTTCATTTATTTCCTGTATTTCAGCAGAGGTTGTTTGCAAGTTGGGCGATAACCTATTTGCCCCATCTTTTGTCCTCATTTCAGTACTCTTGGAAACAATAGCCATGTGACCTATTTATAAATCAAATTAGGTAAATTTCGGTTACTATTAAACACGATCTCGATAGAGATAAAGTCTTTGTAGCTGCTGGGTGTAATAGCAAGCGTAACAAAATATCATTTGCGTTGCTCGTTTGGTTTAGATACCCAAAGTCAAGGCTAGCTAAAGCACTTACTTCCACCCTCCTGAAACGCGTTGAGAATGTCATATAAAGACACGTCGGTTGACACCCAAGGAATAGGTCGCAGAGAGACCTGGTTTACCGGGATACAGTCTTCTGGACTGAGCATTACCAACGACTTGACTAGAAGCACTCCAACTATATTATCTTTTGTGTCTTTGTAGACTGGTATTCTTGAATGCCCTTGGCTCACAATCTGGCCCATCAGCTTGACATCCAGCTTGTCGTTATAGTTTACCATAAAAACGTTCTTTATATCAGTCATTACATCAGCCACTAGTTTCTCAGACAAGTCCAACGCGCCTTTAATAATTGTAACCTCGTCGTGTGTTAGTGAACCACCTAGAGATGTAGAGCTTAAGGTGACTAGCTCCTTCAGTTCAGCTTTTCTATAAATTATTCCGCGGTCTTTACCAATTGCATAGTCCAGTATGTTGGCAATAGGGTAAACGAGCGGCGACAAGAGTAGCTGCATTAGCTTCAAGGGCCTAACAGAAGTTTAGTTTTAGATTCAGTTTTAGCCAATTGACGACATTTATTCAACTCACTGCTGCAAACAAAACAAAACAGAACAAAACAAAATGAATTCATAGACATAGGTGTCACATGCCATATTTAGTTTTCAACTTACATAGAGAAAAATGCACCGATTTCAAGTCCATAACGGACACATATAGACTGTGGGATTATTTCGCCAAATGTCAGAATTAGTAGTGTAGACATTATAACCGCCATTACACCACCTCCAAATATAGAGTCAAATATGATTGGTAAAGTTTCATTCACTATCGTGTTCCCCAGCAACAGTGTAACCAGCAGTCGGTGGCCATTCTTTCTTAGTGGCATTATCTTCTCTACATACTTTTTCTGTTTATCCGTGCCTGAAACTGATATAACCGCCAAGTTTGTAGAGTCTAGTGACATTAGTCCAATTGTGAGCCCTATAATTGCCAATTGATATTTTTGTGTACTATGGTTTAATTGTATGAACTCGTACTAATCTAAGATAATGAATTTGCAACCTGTGATTATACTCGAGCAGGAATCCGTTTTTTATTATTATTAATATTATAAAACCCCATTTCCCACCATTTCCAAACAAGCAGGATCACAAAATAAAGAGTTTTGAAATGAAAAAGTGTGGAAACATACCTGCAAACATTCCACCTGTGACCACAAGGACAAAACACAAAAGATATCTCCAAAAGTAATCTATTTCTTCTACATTTATTACTTTCTGAAGCAGATTGAAGTATTTCATTATCGTGTATATTCGTGTGTGTGCGTGTGTGTACCGATTACCAGTATTGTTTTTTCTTTCTTTCTTTCTTTCTTGGCTGCTGTTTTCAGCTAATCTGCACAAATTCCTTGTCTGATGAAATAATTAAATATAAAGTAGATAAATGAATAAAATTCGAATTTGAATTTAAACCATTGTTAAGCCAGCTTATATAGATTTTCTTAACCTACTTTTCACTATTCTTGTAGGCAAAAACAAACAAGTATAACAAAATAAATTGACTTACTGTGGAACTATGCTCGGTAAATATTACAAAGCTTTTGCAACTCTAAACTAGAAAATACAACTCCGACTAGGAAAACTTTTTGTAAATCCACTTTACTAATTAAACCTTGTTCGCTGTTCTTGGGTCGTCACCAGAGTGTTACTTTTAATTTACCTTTTTTTGTTGTAAGCAAGCAAATAGGCGGCTATTATATAATGCGTTTGATTGTTGAGAATTTGGATGTAATTTAATGACTAGCTTTGGCTCCTAAAATCCAACAAAGACAGCTCAAGGTCATAGCTTACATAATCACTATTGTTTAATGAATTTACCTGAGTTTGGTCACCTTAATCCTTCAAATTACCTTAATTACAAACAAAAATCACTTTAGCCTTCTACTATTAACTTTTTTTTTAAACGTAAAATAGTTGCTAGCAAAGAACGTATTTGGACATGTTTTGTTTTACGCGGACAAAAACTGACAAATGCCACTGGACAGGCCCATATTTTGCAAACACATTTGGCTTCAGTCTGTGTTCTATTTTGCACACTCTTAGAATCATGTAGTACCACCTTACTGTCAATTCTCCAAGTATAATCGTTGTTAGTGGTGTCTGGACCTGAATTAGGGAGTTTCAGTTTGATGTGACAAACAAATAAAATAAAAGTAATAATCACCTCCCGCTACCTTTTCTTAGTCTAGAGTTCAGTTTAATTGAGCAAAGCAAATCTAGTTGACACTTGAAGTACAGAAGCTGCAATTAAAATCAATAGAATAAAACGTAGTAGTGTGGAGAGGCAACTTAGATTAATGAATGTGCCAACATACATTACTGATTGGTGTCAACACCCATTGCTGATTGGTGTTAATACATTTATGTTTTGGAGTCAAACTCTACTTTGAAATCAGGGCAAGAAGTTTGTCACTTCATAAAATATTTCTTGCAAGAAAAAGAATAAAGAAAAAAAAAACTATCATAACACTGAATGGGGGGTGACAACCCAACTTAGTCAACATGGCAATTCTCGGCGCTTTTTTTATTGTTATTATTGAAATTTGGCACTTTTTTTTTTAAACAAAATGGATTTAGATTTAGATTTAAATTTAAATTCAACAAAGCAGTTTTAAAATCAATTGTCAGTGGGTAAGTTGGAAATGTGCCCGTTTTTGTCAGTGTGGTTTATTGATGAGATTTATTGGTGTAAACCGTATAAGCTGTATTAGCAATAAAATGTTTAATATAGCTAGTTTAAAATATATCAAACATCGAGCACCAATTTATAATTTGGACTTTTTGGCAATCTTGATGTTAAGGTTCTTTACTTCGGCTCTAGCAAGCTGGAAAATGTGAACCTCGTCAGGGCCTATATAGCAACAGTAGTGAATATATGGTAAGTGGAGAAGGAGATAAATAAATATATAAATAAAAATGGAATAGTAAAGTGGGTTAGGAAATCGCATCAATGTATATTCAAGTTGGCGCTAGCACACATCAAAGAAAAGTCACAAGTATGCCGCTTAAGTTTATAATATATATATTTTTTTACCATCTGCAATTCTGAGTGTACGTAGTTGAGCATAAAAGTATGCAAGGAAAGTGTCTGGTCCAACTCCCATAGCACCATGGGCCTGGATAGCTCTGTCAACAACCTTGAGTGAGATGTCTGGAACGTAGACCTTGGCCATAGCGATTTGTTTTTTCGAGTTCTTGGCACCATGTACATCGACATGGTGGGCAGCGTTCAAAACAAGGTGTCTGCCTGCGTCAATTTCAATACGTGACTTGGCAATCCACTCAAGAACAACTCCTCTTTCAACCAAAGCAGATCCAAGAACTTGACGTTTGGATGCACGGTCAACCAGAGCCTCCAATGCTCTTTCAGCCATACCCAATGATCTCATTGCATGATGAAGGCGGCCTAGATAAAAAAAAGAAGAAGCAGTTATTCACATTGTAAAGCGTTTAAAAAGGAGCTTGAGATATACGTCTACGTGACTACGGTATTGGTTGGTGTTAGGATTGTAAAGTATTTCAATTTACCTGGTCCAAGTCTTCCTTGTACAATTTCAAACCCGCGGCCCTCACCAAGAACCATATTTTCAGCTGGAATAAACACATTGTCAAACACAACTTCGCAATGACCATGTGGTGCATCATCGTAGCCAAAGACTGTCAATGGTCTGACAACAGTGACACCTGGTGCGTTTGCTGGTACAATAACAACGCTATGTTGACGGTGAATTTGTTTAAGCCCGCTTTCCGCAAAGTTGTTTTTCAAGTTGGCACTTTGTTCACCTGAGCGAACCATTACCAAGAAAAGCTTGAGGTTTGGGTGACCAGCATTACTGATCCACCACTTCTTTCCATTTACAATGTACCCGCCTTTGGCATGGGTCAATTTGCAGCTGATGTTAGTGGCATCAGACGATGCTACCTGAGGTTCAGTCATAGCAAATGCACTTCTGATTTCAGAATTCATGAGTGGTACCAGCCATTTGGCTTTCTGTTGGGCGTTTCCGTATTTAGCCAATACTTCCATGTTTCCTGTGTCTGGTGCATTGCAGTTGGTGGCCTACGTTTTAGAATACGTTTTGTTTAATTGTATATTTTACTGTTTCGTTTCTAGAGTTGGCTGTTTCGTTGCTAGAATTGGCTGGCAAAGCACAGGTTTGCTCATATTCAAAACTAAAAGCAAAGGACAAAGGAAGCTTACTGTTGGTGCAATATCTGGACTGCGGCCCATAATCTCGCAAAGGTGAGAGTACTCGTAGTTGGTCAGGCCTGGGCTCTCCTTATACTCGCTAGGAAGGAACAGGTTCCAAAGACCCAACTTCTTTGCTTTGGCTTGAAGCTCTTTGACAACTGGTGGCTCTTTCTAATAAAGTAACAGTCGGCAAGTTTATTGTAGCGGTGGCTTTTGACCAAAAGCAAGAGCTGCTTTTATGCTTCATGTTATTGGTTGCTATGTACGATTACAAGCTATACTTACTGCCCAACGGTCACTACCGGTGCCAATTTCTTTGTGATATCTTGCTTCTGAAGGAATGCATTCCTCCTATTATATTCAATTAATGCCTATCAGTAAAGCATCTTGCTACACTGCACTTGCGTATAATAAACAGTTCGTTTTTTTTATTGAAATTATAAACATTTCGTTTTGTCCATTTATTCATTTTGTTTATACACCACTTACTTCAACAAACTTGGTCAGTGTGGCGACGAGGTTTTTGGCTCTTGGTGATAGTTCTGGCAACATTGTCAATTTAAATTTACTTTTCAATGCAGATTCTTGTCTTTTCGTTTCTTTTCTTGCTTTATACTTTTACAACAAATAGTAAATACACTTGACCAAAGTACAAACCCAACTAATTTGCCAGTATTTATACTCACCCGAACTTTTTGGTTTTAAACGAGTTCTGCTTGGCTTTATTTAATGAGTTTATAACAGCAATAAACTTGATTGTAGAGATTCCCATTTATTTGGGCAGATAGTAGCCTAAAATTACCAAGCTCCATATCTCTGGCAGTTAATCAAATCAGCTCTGTTTCACTTATCCCTTAGGCTCAATCACGTCGTCACTTTAATTTACTATGGTGATTTTTAATCAAATACCCCCTGATTATGTTACAATTTAAGGATTAAATCTCGAATTTAAAGGGGGGAGGGAGGGGGGGTTTATTTTAATGGCAAGTTTAACTTGAACACCAAAAAACCGAATGATTTGGTTTTTTACTTTCCCTTCATTTCAGTCCGGCGTCTTGAATCACACATTCACGGCTATTTCCAACCCTCAAATCGTATACACTGGTAGCGTTGGCACGTCCGTCTCCTCACAGTTTGAACTAAACTTCAAGGTACTTTACTCTTGTGCTAAAAGCAATCCAAAAATAAGCCGAACCCAATTGTGAGAGTTGGAATTCAAGTTCAGGAAATAAAAGAGAGTTGCAATTGAAACTAGAACTTGTGCTATAAAATTTACCAGCAGAAATTGACGCCGTTTCAGTCAAAATATAGTAGCGTTAAGGCTTTTTGACCTATAACCATTAAAAGATAGATCAGCTAATTATTTCTGTAGATCGGACATCCGTTTTGTTGACTATTTGGGCTTGGTTAAAAAAACCCCTCTTCCTCCGAATACAATTTAGTCCCTATTTAATGATTTTCAGGTTCATTATCAATCTGAAACCTATAAAATGAATGTGCTTATACTGGTGACAAAAATGATTGATATTTCAGCAAAAAAAAGAACAAAAGAAAATATTGTTCATTGCCCATCTTATTGTCAATAGCAATAACCAAATTAGTGTGTTTCGACGCTCTATATTAGTTGCCGGTTCCAGCACCCTGAAGCCAAAAACCAACAAGTTTGTGTGTTTGCGGATGAGTTTGTCTGGCCCAGACAATGAACATTTTTGTATATTTTCTCAAGGTTCGTTGCGTCCAACTAGACATAATGTATGAATTGCGCTGCACGTTAATATGATACACATGTGGTTTCATTCAGGTTGATAAAGTCCCGTTGAGACAAATAGAATAACAAAAAGAACAAAACAAGGAAACAAATAAACAAATAAAAAAGCAAAAAGTAAAAGTGATTGAACTTGAAAGTATCAAAAAAAAGTATAAAAAAAGAAAAAAGAACGCAGAAGAAGGTATTAAGGGACAGTTATAGAGTATTTTATAATGGGGTTTTCGGCTCACAAGACCCGACATATCCGTACTCACTGCATCACTAACGCAACAATACATTTTCACTCTGCCTAAATATACTACTTGCATTAAAAACAGAAAGCGTTTAGACGAAGCATCACACTTTAGCTTATATTTGTATACCCTAGTATTTCACGCTTTCCAATAATAGGCTAAGCCGCAATCAACAACATTTCAGGAATAAACTCGATTTAACCCAATGGTGTCATCTAGTTTAAAACAAATCTGAAAATTAAAAACAAACTATCAATTATTGCCAAATCGATTTTAGTGTTAGTTTCGATTCTCAAATAGTGCGTAACGATTTTCTTACCAAGTTTAACCAATGCAAACTATATAAACCTTTTGCACTTTGACCGAAAAAGTATATAAAAGCCAAATTTAATCAACAAGGTATAGAAATGGAATTCATATCAGCAGTGTCAATACTGGTGTTGGGCCGTGGGTTTATAGGCGAGTACGTTGTTGAGAATTGCGCAAAGCAAGGCATCGTTTGCGCCTCTACAACGAGAGATGGCCGAAACAACACAATCAAGTACGAGCTTCCGCCAGCTACAGCATCCATTGAGGAATTCGAAAAAGCAGCCAGAAACTTGCCCAACTCGGACTGTATCTTAATTACGTTCCCAATTAAAGGAGCAGACATGATGGACAACCTTATAGATTCATACAACAACTCGCACCTTTCTTTTACAAAAGGTGCCAAGATCAATTGGATACTACTGGGCTCCACTTCTGTGTATACCATAGTCCCCAGCAATAGGCACACACAAACGGATCCAGACAAATTGCCCGAAAGACAGGATGCCGAAAATAGGCTAATAGAATACTATAAAGGAACTGTTATGTAGTAAGTGTTCTTTTTTTTCACATTCTTTATCGCATATTAATAAACGTGGATTGTATTTTAGCTAAAATTTGTCTTGGAACCAACTACTTTGACTAGTCTATCGGGGTTATATGGAGGCGCAAGGTAAGAACTTTTAAGTTTCAAAGCTATATTTATGACCGAGTACTAAAATAACTGACTATCGGAGGAGTGAGGATACGTTAATTATCTAATCATATTTTAATTCAACGTCATTAGAGATCCAAGAGGCTGGGTGAAAAAGTACAACAGCAAAGACTCGATAATGAATCGAGTGAAATGTAGAACGCTGCATATCATTCATGGGGAGGATGTAGCAAGAGCAATAGTCAATGGGCCATACAAGCTTCCAACCCATGGGGAGCGATGGATAATTTCAGAGCCTGAATGCTATGATATGCTCGAGATGTTTGTCAAGCTGATGGACCCAGAATCGCTGGAGCTGTTGAGACAGATAATCGAAGACCCTGAAACTAGAAAGTACATACCTGAGAGTACTCTTGAGGATCTAAAAGTTGGAAAGGAGGCGAACCTACAACGGCGGGTTGATCCAGATGATTTCTGGAAAACCTTTGAACTCAAACCAATACATAGATTTGTAATCTAAAAAGAAAAGCAAAACGAGGTTGTTTTGCGTGCAACTTTGAGAAGTACAAGTTAGAGTTAGTAATAGACTAATTTTTTTTTTTTTAATTTTTCGAGTTATGTGATTCAATCCAATATTGTTTTTTTTTACTATTATAACTTGAAAAACAGCGTATGTTGCTGTTATTGGACTAGGAAGCTGGATTTAAAGTGGTGGGCTTTTACCAAGCAAAAAAGAAGCAATTTGGACTGCATCAAGTTGGGCAACAGCTATGAATACTGGTTTTTAATCTTAATGCGTGTATTTTTAAAGTAAGAGTTGTTGGCTTTAACTATTGTGAGACCGGGAGTGCTGCTAATGGATCATTTAAGCAATTATGTACCGGGGATCTCGAAGATTACTCTAGAGTTCTAATCAAAGCTAAAGAAAGAAAATATATAACCGAGAAATTATATCGAGGCTTTTAAAGCAGTAAACCAAACAAAATAAAGGATCAATTTACAGTTATCCAATCATATGTCAATACAGCTTTGAAAAAAAAAATTGGAAAAAAAATCCCAGATCCAAATAATAGACGTCAAGATGAAATGTATGAATGAAAAGCGAAAACTTTTATAAATACTCATTGTAATGGCAAACTTTTCATTATTTGAGCTGGGTATATTGAGTACATTTTAATCCAAAACACATTTTGCTAATTGCCAAGAAGGACTAGAACATAACCAAAACATAGCAGTAAATCAACACACAGTAACTTACAACAGACGATCTACTTACCTCGGCGGACCAAACAATTAAATTTGAGGAAAAAATAACATAAAAACACAGGGAAAAGAAAATTAAACAAAAATAGTAAAAATGAGCGGATTTGACTTCAAAATCAACGAAAAGTATGCCCAAAACTACGAGGCAACCAAAAGACATGAGGAGCTGTCAATGCGTAAGTATACACTTGTCAATTTCAAATAGCTTTTTTTGGTGCTAAAGTAGAAATCAATTCAAAAAGTAGAGAATGTGAAAAATAGAAATTAATGCAAAAGGTAGAAATAAATGTAAAAGAAAGAAACAGAATGATCTGGAGGGATAGTAATTATATAACCAGCGTATTAGAAAGAGAATACTAACGAACACACAAATGAATAAATTGAATGACTTTAGTTAGAGAAAGGTATGCAGGAACTGAGGATATTGACGAAATGAAGCTAATCCGAGCAGTGGCAAGGCAGAAAAGACATGGGCAGATCGGAAGCAATGTGCTTGATTATGTGTCAGGAAGCGACGATGGATACTCGTCTTCGTCTTCGGAGGAAGACGAGTTGGGTGAAATGGCAACTCCACAAATTGATCTTCAGATTTTCAAAACAATAAATGCGATTAGATCAAAGGACAAAAACATATACGATCCCAAGTCAAATTTTTTCTCTGAGGAAGAGATGAAAGTAGCTGAGGTGAAATGGAAAGAGAAGCAAAAGAAGCTCAAGGAAAACAAGCCAGTATACATGAAGGAGTACCAAAACAAAATATTGCTAGAGGACGGAGGTATTGTTGATGAAGAAAAAGAAATTAGAGAGAAGGTGGGATTGACCCATGTTGAAGAACAGGAGCAGCTCAAGAACGCCTTCAATATAGACATGGAGGACGACGAAGAGGGAGGTGATAACACTGGTGGGTTGTTCTTGAAAAGAGATAAATCCGAAAAAGAGCTTGAGGAGGAGGAGGACGAGTATAAAAAATTTTTGTTGGAGAATATTGGTAAGGGAAGGAACTCAGAAACAGCGATTGAGGAGCTTGACTTTTTTGGAGACAGTAAAGAGGACCCTAACAAAGCGTTCCTAGTTGATTTTATTCTAAATCGAGGATGGATTGAAAAGGATGGCAGAAGACCAAAGTACGAAGATATAGTCAACGACGAGATTGATGAGGTTGTTGAGTACGAAGCAGAGACGTTTGAGTCTAAACATAGCCATAGGTACCAAGAATCTGGAGGAAGCAAGATACAGACGCACTCGCGTACGATTGAAGGATCGGTGAGAAAGGAGGACAACAAACGCAAACTGGCACGTCAAAAGGTAGCTGAGCGAAAGTTGGCTGAAAAGGATCAGAAGTTTGAGGAGCTGAAGCGGTTGAAGAATCTGAAGAAGGCAGAGATCATGGATAAGCTAGAGAAGATCAAGGAGATTACTGGAAACGAATCTGTTGGATTTGGCGACATTGATTTGGAAGGCGACTATGACCCTGACCAGTATGACAACCAGATGACTGCCATGTTTGGCACCGACTACTACAACCAAGTAAGTGCAGCAGCATTGCTATTTATATTTTACTTATATGACATCGTTTGCTTGTTTTGAAGCAGCAAAGAAAGTATTAATAGAAAAGAAAACCAAAAAAAAAAAAAACGTTGTTGATACTTATTGGTCATTTTGTGTCTTTACTATTAGGACGACTCCAAGAAGCCTAAATGGGATGATGATATTGACATTGGCGACATTGTTGGTGCACAGGAAGCTAAAGAGACTGCACCAGTGCAGCTAGTAAGCTCCAAAAAAAGCAAAAAGAAGTCAAAGAAGTCAAAGGATGCCGACCCAGAAGAGTCCGAGTTTGTTATGGATGCCGACTACCTACCAGGTGGCCAGTTCTACGTGTCTGAAGAAATCAGTGGTGATTCTAATCCAAATGCTGAAGCTGGTAGCTCCGCAGCACCAAACAGAGCCGACACTCTTGCAACCAAGAAACAACTGGATAGTGCCCTTGACGAATATTACCAGCTCAATTATGAAGATGTTGTTGGTGATTTGCCAACCAGGTTCAAGTACAGCACTTCAAAACCTGCCGACTTTGGTCTTACTTCAGAAGAAATTCTATTGGCTGATGAAAAGGATCTTAATGATTTTGTTTCGTTGAAGAAGCTAGCACCGTAAGTACCTTTTAATTTACATATCTCATTATTGAACTGTCTATAATTCTTGTAGGCGGTATTTTAAGCCTGACGGATTCAGTTTCTATTTCTGTCTATTTAAAACAAGAGGGAAAAGAAAATGGCCATGATGATTATTGGCAAACACTTTAATCCGTTAGATTGGCTGAATACTTTGGCTCGTTTTAGTTTTAATTTTAATTTTAACTTTAACTTTAACTTTAACTCGAATCTTAACTTGAATTTATAATTTAAATCTGAATACTAGGTTCCGACCAGAGTGGAAGGTTGCCAAGGACATGTCTAAAAACAACAGGAAGAAACAGCTTAAATCTTTCAAAAAGAAGTTGGCTCAAAAGTCTCTACTATGGGAAGAGGAGTTTAAGTCCGCTCAAAACACTCAACCAAAGACTAAAAAACCCAAGAAACATTAAACAGCATTAGAGGCAACACTTTTGTTAACTTGGTCTTCTATACTTGACTTTTACACGCTATATAATACGTTTTCTATTTTTATTTTTTATTTTCTTCTTTTAAAAAACCTCCCCACTTCTTTAAAAAGACGTTGTTGTTTTAGTCTACTCAGTTTATTGTTTTGCAGAGAGAAATACGTACAGCTGTTTTCTCAATTTTTATAGTTGACCGAAACATTTTGGATATCTATACAAGCTGAGCATCATTCCCAAACAACGTTGCATTTATCAGTCTCTGGTTAGGATTTCCTTGATATTCCAACACTTTTAATCAAATATACATTTAGACTTACAAGTCCTGAAACGATATTGCTATATTTATTCCGGCTTATTGTTGGTGATTATCAAATATGCGAACCTTGGAAGTCCGAGTTTATTCGTGCCTAACTTTAAAACGCCAGATCTGTACCAAAGTGCACTCCTAGATATTTTAAATTTTGCGAATACCAGTTTCTATTTAAATACTCCATTTGTAAATTTCAGTAAAAATAAATAAATATTCCATTTGTGGTCGTTGTTGATACTCTACTATTTGCTTTGCCTCTAATTTTGGCTATCGAGAACCACATAACTAAACAGCCAACAAAGTTGCGGCACTTTTGTTGTTTTTGTTACCATTGGGTATTGTTGAGAATCAGCTCAACCTATATTTAGATTTCGTTGGCCAGCGAGCTGATTTTAAGTTATTTGCACCATTCCAAACTGTTTATACAAAACTATTTTTGTATTAAAGCTTGCCATTTTTTTTTTGCTATTAATTTAAAGTGAAGACTGATTCCAAAATTAAAAGATTAAATACAATAAAAAAAATATATTAAAATTAAAAGACTAAATACAATTATAAAAGCCTAGTTTTCAATAATGATAAAAATCTAGATTCGTACAGACTTTACAATAATAAAAAAATCTAGATTCGGCTGCAAGTAACCCGGATTCAATTTTATAAGTCGTAGTGCAAGTGTCCTTGCACATTAGGTTCCTTTGTTGCATTTATTATACAAGTTTTATATTTTATTGTTTTATATTTATTACTTTTGAAAACTGACAATTTTTGTTGAACATATCATACCATAAAAGAATCATAAAAGTAAAAGTATAGTACTGTATTATGGGGGGGGGGTTGTAGATATAAAGTTATAATATATAAATTATATAGAGATACAATTGAAATCATTGGATTTAAAATAAAATAAACGGGTGCGTTCTATATGTCTAGTTCTAATTAAAGCACTATGCATTTGTGAATATATAAAAGAGAGTCGCACAATGCAACAGTTTAGTTGTAACATCCAGCCTCGATAGGTGTGGCAGTTGGATTGATGACCTTAAGCACCTTCTTATACATTGCAAACCTTTTTCTTGCCTTCTCAACAAACGCTCCACGGCATTCAAGTGCACCGTTGATCATGTTGGTTGCAGTTCCGAATTTGCCTGCAGCAATTCCTGGATTGGTTCTTACACGATCTTTCCAGTACCAAAAGCTGACGTTCCAGGCGATTTGTTCATTGGTACCTACAGACTCGGGATTTTTCAGCAGTCTGTCGTCCTTGAACAATGCCTTTGAGGCCGCCAAGTAGTTTGCAGCCCATGTCAATTGGATGTACCCACGTCCGCTATATACCTTTCCTGGCAAGTCGAGTGGCGAGCCATATGCTGCCTTGCAGTCATTTGTTTTGCAGTAGTACTCTTCCTTTGCTCTCAAACCATCAGATTCCCATGCTATTTGAGTCAAAAACATTGCTGCCTCGGTCAAGCTGCTTATTCCTCCTACGCTCAGCCCATTTAAAAATGCTTCGCACTGTGCTTGGCTTGGTTTAGGGAAGCCTGCAGCCGCTATAGCACTATAAAACTTGGGGCAATCGATGTTTAGGCCGTTTGGCTTAGGCTTTGGAGCTGGTGGTTTAGGAGCTGGTGGTTTAGGAGCTGGTGGTTTAGGAGCTGGTGGTTTAGGAGCTGGTGGTTTAGTTGCTGGTGGTTTAGGAGCTGGTGGTTTAGGAGCTGGTGGTTTGGGTGCTGCTGGTTTGGGTGTCGGAGCTACTGCTCTGGGCGCCAAAGGGTTTGATGCACCATCGTCAACTTCATAGCCTTCCGCATTAGTTGATCTTTTGACTGGGGCTGCTGGACTTTGAGCCTGTGCAGCTGGTTTTTGGACATATTGGACATATACTATTTTGGTTGGCACATTGCGTTTTCTTTGAAATGTAGAGTCTCTTGACGCTTGCTGGTTCATTTCAGCTGGTTGCTGGCTGAGCGCACTGCTGTCTTTCTCGTTGGTTGCAACATTTACGTCATTGTCTTGCATGTAGTTGTTGTCATTGTCAAACAGATCGTCCATGTTAAAGGAGTAATTACTGTCTTGGGCGGATTCCAGAATGCTATCATCGCCGAATGCCATTTCTTGGTTGTTCACGGCAGGAGCTGCGCTAATTTGGAGTGCAAACGCCAATGCCACGATTCCGATTACTGATTTTCTTGCCATTGTTTGCTTTTGTTTTTGTTTGGTAAGCGTACGACTGAAGCTTTGCGTTGTGCGGTTACTGATACTATTGTGTAATGGCTAAAGCTTATATAATAGCTGTTATAATTATGTTTGTACTAGTGTTTTTTAAATATATGGGCGCTGCTTATGTTGCTGCGGTGCCGTTTGGATTTGTTAGTGCTTAAAGTGTACTGAATAAATTAAAAGTGATTATTGCGGGTAAAACCATATAAGAGTAGAATGAGTTACTGTGCTGAATACTCAAAGCAAAGAATTGCGTGCAATATTTATACAAATTTGGGCTGCTATGTTTTCTTAACTCAAAACTCAGAGTATACCTACTTGTTGATCTAGTTTGCTTTATATCATAGCAATAGTATAAACCAAGTCTAGTTGCTCACTTTTAATTTCTATTTGCTTAAATAGTCAATTTTCGATAAATTATGAAACTTCATTGGCTCTCTAAATTAGGCTTTTTATTTGAATGGTATTCTAAATTTGCTCTTTCCAAAAACGATAAATTATTTATCATTTTACCTCGCTTATTATTATTTTTTGTACTTTAATTTAATTCAATAGCATTAATATGCTCAAGTTAAAAAATACCCACCAGAGCTACCAACAGATTTCTCGTAGTATCTCCCAGCTCTTGTACATAAATATAGGACGCTCTAGCATCTCCAACGTAAGCTAAATGTAGATTGTGCCATCAAAGCCTTTTCTAACAACAAATAGGATTTGCCCGAACTTCTACCACAATAAATGTCTTACTTAAAGTTTAATAGAGCTCTAGAGCACAAGCTAATTATGATTTTTTTTTTAGATTTATTTTGTAATCCTAGTAAACAAGTTTAAAAAAAAAAATCAACTACCGAGTTTGAAGCAGCTTTATTTTAATATTAATTTGGCTAATTGTGTTATTACTTTTTCAATAAAAAATAATTTCCAGTAAACCACTTAAATAAAAATAAAAATATGATTATTATTTTGGATTAGTTTAAAATAGTTTTGCAGATCATTTAATTATAATCACTTAAATACTAGAACAAGTGTAATTACCCAGTATAATTTAATTGAGGCTTAATATTATTTTCCATCCAGATCATACTTTCTAGCTAAACGGGAAGGGGGTTTGAGTTTGGCTTTGCTTGGCTTCATCGCATCGAGCAGGACCAATCAACTAGACTTTTGAATCAGGTGGACCCGCCCTACTCGAATTGCCATTAAACTGAAGTGCCAAATTATAATTTCAAAATCAAATTGTCCACTAAACTTATATTGAAAATCACCTTCAAATGGCCCCCGGAATGTTTGCTTTAGAAATGCCTGGTTAACTGTGCAAAGGCATAAAAAGCACGATTCGGGTTCCAAGCTTGATTTGTTTCAAGTAAATAATGCTGGAAATTGATCAATTTAGGCTAGGAACCGCCTACTCAACATACAAGATCAGTGGCATTTCAACCTCATAATCTTGCTATCCGACTAATAGGCAATTTAAACCTTTTGATACACACCCTCGCTGATAAACCAGCGCCTCATTGATTTGCAATAGACAATTAGCCAAAAAAAAAACGGTGCAAAGCAGTCTCGATATATTGGAAGTCAATTCATCAAGAATAAATAAGATGTTCTCACTAATTGATAAATGCAAACTTGACAAGGGTGGTTACTTTTTGCCCCAAATAAAAATAAAAACAAAAGTTGATTTTGGTAATATCAACCATCTTAATCAACTTATCCCAAATATTGACTTTTATCATTAGAATAGCACAGTCTATCGTTGAGATAAAACACGCCTAAAAATTAAAAACATGGTATTAACCTTAAACAAGTAAGCAAAAAAAACACTGATAAAAAAAGTAAAAAAAAAACTTGCAAAAGAAAAAGAAAAAAAAAGAAATCAAGCACTATAAAAATTCATGTGTCAAAGATACAACCCAGTTTATAAAAGCTAAGCCTTTGATAAATAAGTAAACAAGAGACCAATCGTTTTTGGATTTATTAGCACTAAGATATAAAGGATAAATGTAGTCCAATTATAAAAAAGCAAAGTGCGAGTAATGGCTGGTTTGAAATCAAAATCCAAAAGCGATGTTGCTTTATAAATGTTAAATTGTGTGGCGCATACTAAATCTGATTAAGAGAAGTCATATAAATACTTGTCTATGGCAAAATTAACAGATTTCCCAATGTTACGAACATAGTCTATGCTGAAATTGCACCTATACTTAATATTGTCCAGGTTGTCAAAACTTGTTGTCCGAAGAAGTAGGCGCAGAGTCACAAGTGATGCTATCTGAGTGTAAATGTCTACTGTCGGAAGTGCAGGGAAATCCAGCAAATTATACATTATAGCAAGCATCCTACTAAGCAAAAACGGCTTTGGGCCCAGAAGCTGCTGGCGAGTCTACTCGATGTATAAGTTTTATAACTGGGTTAAGCTCATTTTATACTTTCTTGAACATGTTGATAATTTAATGGCTATATACAGCAAGCATATACATAATGAGCACGTTTAATTTAAAATCCTACTAGTGACACACTCCCCCCCCCAACATATTGAACCAAGGTCTTACCCGGCTCCCGTTGCCATCTTGATTGTTGGCCTTCGTGTTTCTTTTCCTGGACCGTCTGTCTGAGGCCTTTGCAAAGTACTGCAGATCAAGGCGCGGCGGGTTATAGGAAGCAATGAAGGCGGAAATAAGAATATACTTTGTCAAATATGGGTACTCATGCGAACCTATGTTCAAGATTTATAGCGTCATTAAAACCAGCTTATGGTGTGTAATGCCAAGACTAGTGCAAAACGTTTGCATAAATGTAGTTGAAGCCAAACCTGTGTTCGTAGCCATATTGCTTATAGACTGCAAAACCATCTCTGGGTCATTTCTAGCTGACGCAACAACAGAGTCATTCTGCCACTCAATGCTTGATATTTCTCTCAGGTACAGCTTATCAGTGGCAGCAATGAAATAGGGCTGGCATAGTTTAAAAAGTCTTGCGGTCTCGTTTCTGGTTGCTAGCGATTGTAACATTGCCGTTAGTTGAAATTAACCCAAAAAGTAACGTACCTTGTTAAAACAAAATAACCTGGGAGGAGAAGGGAGCTTAAACAAAGTTTAAATTGTAATTAGAATATATTTTTTTTGTCCAATTAGTTACCTTGCTTTTCAAATATAGGCTGTATATACTTGGGGTACAGTAGGGCAATGAGCTTTCTCAGCTCGTTTATGTCATTACAGTTTCGATGAAAAGTTTCGTATATTGAGTCTGCAAAAGTACCAAAAAACCACAATGGTTCTCCCTCAGGGCAGTCAAACTCGAGAATTCTGACAACTTCGGCTTTCGTATACTGAGGAAAAAATATTGTTATTGGTTCAGGGAACGACCCTGAAGACGGCCTAACATTTTCCCAAGGCGTCTGGCTGATCATCACTATACTCAAATCGGTCTAATTTAATCATGGGTTTTACCAGATATTGTTTTAATTTGGAACTCGTACATGGTGTCGGGAAAGAACACAACAATAAGTATATTATATAAATTGATATTTAGCTGCTTACCATAAGAGTCAATTGTAATAAGGACGGTAAGAAATGTGCACCGAGTTCTCGCATCTTTTCAGCATTGTCCAAGATCTAAGAAAATAATCGCAGTCGTTCACAGTTAAAGGTTTTATATAAACGGTAAGCTGTGCAGCTCACATTACTCTGCTGGGGAATACCAAGTTCAAGCTTCAAAGTTTCTGTTTCTGCTTCTGTTCAATTTTGTCTTTGTTATGTCTATGTTTGCGTTTGTGTTATAAATTAGGAGCAATTACCAAATATTTCTGGCAGCAATTCAAAACAGAGTTGCTCTGCAGAACGCTTATAAACTCGGCAACACTGTCGCATCGAATGTTGTTTGTGTACTTGTTTTTGAGCGTAGGACGAAACCCCGTCCATAAATTGATGGCCTTTTCAAGAAGATTTTTTGGATATATACATTCAACACAATCAACAATCGCTATGTTTGACTCTAATTTTGATTCCGCCGAATTCCCACCAAAATTATTGTTATCCAAGGATTCTAGTCTATATAGTTCCGACAGTCTGGTTACAAGAGCTGTTTTTCCTGTCGCTGAATGGCCATTGATAAAAATAAACGGCGGTGGCTGATGTCCAGGCTAAATTATACATTATATAAATTTCTTATACTGTCCGTTTTTACTTCGTTTGAATATATGAACCAATTCTGGTACATTATTTACCTTGCCAATTAGTTTGGTTATCGCATCTATTTGCTCTCTTCTCCCTGGAAACTCGTCTATTAGCTGTTCTTTTATTTTTTTCATTTCTCTCAATTATATCCTAATATTTTCTGATTTATCTTGTTGTTGTTATTAATATTATTGCAAGTTTTTCCTTGCCTGTTTTGTCTCTTTGCTCGATTAGCGTGTTATTATGATTTACTTTGAGATCGTATTAAATTGTATAGAAATGACCAACCGCTAAAGAGTTTACTTTTTCAATCGAGCAACCTTTTTGTTAAAAAAAAAGAAATTTTAGTGAAAATCTACTAGTTATATGCTGTGATGCGGCTTATGCTTTTGGTTTTTGTCCTTGCTAGTTACTCTGCGCGAACATTCATAATCAGATATATATTGGTTGCTTAACTTACCAACTAATTAACCTGCCATTTATTTTTTATGTATTTTTTATATTGAACAGCCATTCATTTGTTTATTGTTTACAAGTTTAATTACCTCTGTTGTAAAATTCGAATCTAGTTGATTTATTGGCCAGAAGTGTTTACGTTTAATCCAAGGAAGTAATTAGTTCTTAGTTGATATGCTTTCTTTGTTTTTTTTTGTTTTTGTTTTTCGAAAAGCGAGAATTGAACACAGCCTTTTACAATAGCTAGTAGTATTTCTAACATTGACCAACTCATAACCATAAGCGCAGTGCTAGTCTTAATCTTAGTCTTAGTCTTAATATTGATCTATTGGTATTGGTATTGGTATTCGTGCCATTATGCCCACATACAAATAGCAAACTCTCCATGTTTGGGTATCTGTACAGAAAGCAATACAACGTGTAGCAAAAAGAACCGGATTGCGTCGATTTAAATTCGGTTCTGTTTTAATTTAGAACGGTTAGTAGTGGCTTAAAAATAGCAATGTTAATTCAGTTGAAAAAAAAATAGCATTGTCGAGTTAAATTAATATTAAGACACCAACTCATATTTCAATTAAAAAATAATAATAATAATAATAGGACTCCGAACATTTGCTAAAAATATTCAGAACAATTGATAAATAGCCGAAATTCTACACTTTACCAAAATAAAACAGGATTTTCACTTAAAAGCTTGGCCAGCTTCCACAAATATGATTGGCCCAGTATTTTCTTAAAACAATGAGCCTGCCATTGTATGTATAGGACGAATGTTATTTGCTCAGAGCCACGACACTTTTTTTATGCTTGAAAGCCTAGTTTATAATGTCTCTAGTCTTATGATCTGATTTGGTTTGGCTTATTTTTAAATATCAACACCACAGTTGTTTTATTCCCAAGTAAACCCATGGCCTATGCTTAAAGCGAAAAGTAAACGTAATAAAAAGTTGCTATGGGGTGGTGCATATGAAGATTGTATTGTTTTTTATTGAAATACAATATAGTTGATTTAGTCGCAACTTTTTTTTAATTGTTGCCGAGTTGCTCAATTTTTTCTATTGTCAATTTTCACGGTAAATAAATAATGGTGCTTTAAAGTAAATTGCCGAAGTCTATTTTCTTGCCAAGATATAAAAAAAAACACTATTGCTAAAATTTCCATTTTTCTTTAGTTTTTTTTATTATTATCGAAATAAACTTTAAATTATACAATTGTGGCTCTTGTTGACCATTTGTCATTTTGCTTGTAAATAAGCTAAAGCCCGTATTTGTTTTCAGCCAGCAAGATAGCATTGAGACGACAGCACCGATTTTAACGCCACAAACACTCGAAGACACGATATTTCGATATAAACTCAAGAAGGAATTTTTTTGTACTACCAGCGACTTTTTATTTTATTTTTTTATTTTCAAATTTATATAATAGCCCATCCCCCCCCCCCCCAAAAAAAAATTATAGTAAAACAAGGTAAGTAGAAAACAAACAGCGCATTTGATATGTTTCAAGGTCTTTTTGGGCAGATGTATAAGACAATGGCCACAGAGGATGTGAATGTGGATATCAAGCTATACGAATTTGAATGCGACGATAAGCTTGGAACACAGAGTGTAGAGCAGACTCCAGCCAGTTTTGATGATACACATTGTTGCCCAGGGCCAACAACGGCGGAGAGAGCAAAGGACGAGTCAGAAATAAATGTAACTGTGAAATGTGGAGCCTCGTTTTTAAAGAACGACAAGGGGTTAAGGCTAAGAATGAATAAATCCACTACCAGTCTAACAGATAGTGGTAGGTATGATGAAAAGAAAGAGAGTAGGGCAAAAGAGAAGGTCACTTGCAGACAGAGTTTGGTTTCTACACCTTCAACGATTCTGAAAAGGTTCAAGAGAGCTTACTTTAGAACAAAGTCGACACATTTTACAGAAAAGTATTTTGAAAACTCGATTATTCAAAATGAGCTGGTGGGGAAGAAAAGTATTGGGCAGAAGAAGCGGTTCTGGTTTATTATGGGAATAGTTATAGGGGTGTTGGCAACAATAAAAATAGCGAGAAGAAACGAATTTGCGGACAAAAGATTTGTCGATTTACAGAACTACATTTTTTACCCGTTGAGCGATATTGATGTCAAGCAGTACTTGCCGGCAAGCATTGTTTCAGATGAAATGATGAATAGTTTAAATTCGATGCTGAAGTTTGAACTAAAGAACACTGGCTACATAAGGCCAGAAGGGTCGTTTGAGCCAGCAAAAACACTAAAGAAAAAGGAGGGATTGACGTCCAAGCACCCAGTGATTATGATACCAGGAGTTGTAACTACGGGCTTGGAGAGCTGGAGCACGGAAGGGTGTTTTGGCAGCTATTTTAGAAAAAGGATGTGGGGCACTGCATGTAAGTAAACACTAGCAAGGTATTTATGCCTGAAAGATGGGAAAATGGAATGTATATGGTATAAATGTATTGATACCAATGCTGGTATTTTATTATCGATTAAACCCCAGCAAGATCAAAAAGATGCAGCTAGCAACAGTATATATAGGTACAATATTAAATTAAAGCGGGGAGAAAGCACTGATTTACCAAGTATGTGTATTGATGGGTGTGTAAAATGAATAGCGATGATTCAAGCAATGTTTTCAGATAAAGCCTGCTGGTTGGAGCACATGTCGCTAGATATTAAGACGGGTCTGGATCCGGCAGGGATTAGGTTGCGGGCAGCAAAAGGATTGGAGGCAGCCGACTACTTTATGTCTGGTTATTGGGTGTGGGCAAAAATAATAGACAATTTGTCGGAAATTGGGTATGACAACATAAATATGCATATGGCTTCGTATGACTGGAGGCTGTCCTCGTCAAACATGGAGAAGCGGGATAGCTACTTTACTTTGTTGAAGGCGCATATAGAGCTGTCAAAGAAAGTGACCAAAGAAAAGACTGTGTTGATTTCGCACTCTATGGGCGCAACCGTGGTTCTAAACTTTTTAAAGTGGGTTGAATCGCCCAAGCACGGAAATGGGGGAAGCGGCTGGGTGGAAGGGCATATCGAGTCTTGGGTAAATGTTGCAGGGGCTCTGCTTGGTGCGTCAAAGGCAGTATCCAATCTAGTATCTGGAGAGCAAAGGGAGACGGTGCAGCCATTGGCAAACTACCTGATTGAAAAGTTCATGAGCAAACAGGAGCGGGTGGGGCTGTACCGAAGTTGGGGCTCAATAGGGATGATTTTGCCTAAAGGAGGTGATAAGCTGTGGGGGGATGCAAGTGGTGCTCCAGATGACGAAAACGACTGTCCAGCAGACTCCTCGTTTTCGAGCTTCTTGTCGATAAATAGCAAGTCTAATGGCATTCCCAATAGAAATCTTACGGTTTCGGAGACGATGGAAATGCTGTTTAACACAATCGACCCTTTGATAGCTGAAAGGGTCAAGAAAGAAAATAACTTTGGGATTTTCACTAGGCAAGAGGCGTTTGATATGAATGCTGACAACGAGGCCACTTTTATAAATCCATTGACTTCGCAGCTTCCCAACGCACCCAACATGACAATATATTCTATCTATGGCGTTGGGTTGGAATCAGAGCGGGGGTATTATTATACAGAGAGTAAGGATCCAAACTCTGAAGCTGTGTATTCTGATACTGAGAAGCGTAGATGCGATGTGGCCAGTGATACTGAAAGCAACAGTACCGACCCAAACGCCGAGCCTTGCAAACTAGAAAACGTATTTCAAAACCAAAAGATCGATTACGTAATTGATAGCTCGATGAGCAACCCTGAGTTGAACATCAACAAGGGCGTGCGACAATCAGATGGGTAAGCTTTTAGTTTGAAAGTAATCAAAGTAGGTGTATTGTTTGGTTGAATGTAATGGTAGTTTGGCTAAAGTGCATATTTTGATTTAAGGCATGGGTTTTTATTTTATTACACTGTATAAATGTAGTGACGGTACTATCAACCTTATGTCTCTTGGATTTATGGGTGCGCGAGGATGGAAGTCAAAGGTGTACAACCCTTATGACGTAAAAGTAGTCACTCGCGAATATACTCATAGGACTCTACCTTTTTACTCGGATCTGAGTGGAGGTGTTGATCTGGCTGACCATGTCAGCATACTAGGAAACTATGGGTTGCTGAAAGATATTGTCCGAATTGTATCCGGAAAACATAAACCAAGAGAAAAGATATTTTCTAAAATAAAGGAGATTTCGAACAAAGTAAAGTTGTAACATCCCCATGTTCTTTTCGCTCTTATTGCATACAAGCCTGCGTATGGCCGAGTTTAGATGCAGTTCAGAATGTTTTAATATGTAGAGCTTGGCTGTTATTTTATTTTTATTCTTTTTTTTTTTTTTTTTTTTTATTTTTTTNTTTTTTTTTTTTTTTTTTTTTGTAAAAGAGTTGGGTTTATAGCGGCAAGCTCATACAATACTCTATTTCACATTCAAACTACATACCCAATAAACATGTATATATTGTCCTAATCCAGCACAATCGCACTTCCTTGGTTGTTTGCAGACTGGATTTGCGGTGTCACAGAATTACTAAATCTGCACTGAACCACGCCATGAATCCTCTGAATCAAGCTGTAGTTAACGGCTGTGCCCACTTGAAACCAAGATACGTGAGAGATTACACCGACTTTAAACGCGGTTATTGGCTATGGAATATGCGTGTTTATCAGTTACCACATTTTCAGCATCAGTACTTACGTATTTACAGCCAAATGGGCTATCGATAAGACTAAGCCCACCCATTTCAATAAGAACAGCAGATTAAACCCACTTTTCCAACTATTTTTTCACTTTTAAATTGAAAAGATTTCTTACTTTTTTGATGGCTTTTGAGAGGAAGACTTTGGCTTTAAGGCTTAGGAGTTGGTTAATAGGCCGTGATATTCTTGTGTCATTTAATAGCCTAATAAAGGATTTAGCCTGGCTTTTTCAAGTTTGCAATCTATTTTGTGGTTGCCCAGCGTTCTTTTTTCAATTAATTAAATTACCAGTGTGCATTTCAATAAATAAATAAAAATTACCAGTGTGTTTTTTTTTAAACGTCCTTTTTCTCATTTACTTTTTCATTTCCTATTCTGGACAAGCAACTAACGGAATCTTTTTTCCTGATTTAGAATTTCAATGTCATTATAAACAGTTTTTTCCAAAAACCAAAGTTAATTGAAAAAAGTGTTGGGGTGATATAATGATCAATTACAACCCTGTTTACTACTGGATAGATGGGTCGATTCTATTATAAATCACAAGCGTTTACGGTGCAAATACCATCTCGGCTTTCCTAAAGACCAAGAATCCTAATCCATTACAAATGTTACTTAAATCCCCAATATCACAGTTGGACGAATGAAAATTAAGGCTGTACGGGAAACAGCTTTTATTGGCATTTTTTTTTAAAAAAGCCAAAGTCGTTTTAAACCTAAATTTGTTGATTAATTTTACTAATCAAGTAAAATGTGACTAAATTTGTCCAAACATCGTCACTAAATAATGGCATTAAAGCGTCAAAGGCACGGTATTAATAATAAAAGTTTTCACACAATAAAAAAAGTTAGTAGTTATGGAACATTACTCGCAACAAATTTTTAATTTTAATTTTGGAAACGTTTAAAGCTCAAGCTGATAAACAATTAAATAGTAAGGAGGGAAAATCAGATAGCATCATTTCCATTTTGTATTCCCTAGGCAATAAATAATATTCAATTACATTTCTTCTATTCTGTGTAGTCTACAGTGTTTTTTAAAACAACGATAGTCACCCTAAAGCAATCCGAACCAGCATAGTGGTTGTATAGAGGCATAGTGTACTTTTATCAAGGTCGACTATAGATAAGAATAACGCAGCAGGTCGTATTTCTATTTCATTTATTCTTGGTTCTTTCTTATTCTCACTTTCTCTTCTTCAAACGAAAAACAGCAGTGTTACAATGGAAAACATCAAACCGGAAAATAAAAAGTCCTACCAGCTAAGAGCGTTGGCAAGAAGCAAGCTGTCATACCAAAGACACCAGGCATTGGTTAACCTGGTGTGTGTAGCACTATGTCCCTTTATAATGGTTATCAGTGGCGGAGTCCTGGGGCTGATAGTGATAAGCATAGTTAGTAAGACTTTTGTCGAGCGCTCTTACTTGATCTGCGCAAACGAAAGAGTAAATGATGTATACAATATGCCTCTTGGCAGCAGAAGTCGCTTGCCCGAGTATAAGGGGAACCTAACTCCCAACTACTTGAAAGGTAGACCAATCTACATGACAAACTTTTACTACCTACCAGAGAACCTGGTCGAGTTAGAAAAAGACTTTAGACACAGTATTTCTAGCATTATAGAGCAGAGTTGCGTGTGGTCGTACGATAGCGATTACAGCTTTAATGTTCCTTACGAATCCAACCCTGGAATTGATTTGAGCTTGCGAAAAGATACCACAGGGAAACCTGATCCAAAGGGGGGGTGGTTTGACCTACTTTTTCTGTTTGAAAACTACTACAAGCTTATAATATTGCAAAAACAACCGTGGTTCTATGTTAAGGATGCACCCGAGGGAGGAGCTGGGCTACAGCCTGAGGCACAAATGATCCCCGTTTCAAAAGAGATAATGGAGAATGGCGGCAGGCTAAACAGAGACGCACTATATAGCATAATTTCCAGCGAGAACACAAGGAATGCACTGAACTCGCGAAATGGGAGCGGGCTGCTCAGCATGATTGATACAAAGTTCTGGGTTAATTTTGAAAAAAGCAAAACGAGTGAAGAGCTGGATGTGATAAAAGGATTAAAACCGGCTCCGTGGTTTGAACCCATAAACCCCCAAAGCAACAGTGTGAATGATATGGATGATCTGCTAGCTGCCAGGATCCGGAAGACAATAAGCAACATTGAATCAAACAAGTCCGAGATATTGGATTTGAGTATGTACACCACGTTAAACTCCACCAATTCAAAGGTGCTTGCCGAAAGTGTGGCTGTTTTGTCAAAGGCTTTGAGTGATATGCCTTGGGGATCCATTCTATTTGACAAGGTGGACCCCAGGGAGCTGAGCTGGAAATACACGCTGCAAATAGGAGATAACCCACAGATAGTGAGCACAGGAATGTATCCAAGCATTCAAGAACGAATGATTAACCAGCAAACGCAACTGGGCACAGCTTTTTTAAGATCATCAACTGGGCAAATGTCTGCCTCGATAGTTCATGGATTGCGCGCAATGCCCCAGTTTTCCAAAATGGCGTATTCGGTCCCAATAAGCAAACTACTGGGTGCAACTTTGTATCCATTTGGAATATCGTTCTTGATCTGCATCTTTGTTTTTGTTTTGGTCAAGGAGAAGGAAGACAAAATCCTTATAATGATGCAGATACATGGGCTAGGGTTGTTTCAATACTACCTTGCGCACTACGTGCATTTCTTGATTTTGTCCGTTTGCTCACTTGTGTTTTTTTTGGTCGGCGGGTTTATATTTAAGCTTGAGATGATGATGGGAACACAATTTGTTTTGCTGGCACTTGTGTTTTTTATCTGGGCCAATCTACAAATATCATTCTCGTTTGCGCTTGGAACATTGTTCAAGAAAAGTCGCACAAGTCTGATCATCGTGTTTCTGCTGCTCATCTGGAGCATAACAATAGACTCTGCGGTTTCAATGATCCACACCAATGCCATGTCGTATTGGTACTACATATGGCCTCCGTTTGCCATGTACCGTGCATTGGTGGTTATGAACAACGTAGCTCTATCCACATATCGTCCAGGATATTCTCTCTGGGACCTTGGTATTGGCGACCCGCTATCTGAAATTATTATATCCATGGTACTGGGGTGGCTTTTCTATTTTGCCTTGGCTTTGTTTTTACACAAAGCACTGCCAAGCGAGTTTGGGACACAGAAAAACTGGATAGCCTTGTTGGATGGATGGCTAGAAAGCTCCCGCTTTGTTGGTAATGTTGCGCAAAGCCAAGCTAAAGAGGACTTGGATTTAGAAGATATTGGTGTTGGAGAGGAAAGAGCTAGAGTTAATAGAGGCGAGTATTCAAAAAATTGCTCTGTTGTTCTTAAGAGCTTGAGAAAGGTTTATTCTAATGGGAAGGTTGCTGTTAAAGATGTCACCTTTGCAGTTGAAAGGGGCGAGATTTTTGGGCTAATTGGGCCAAATGGCTCAGGAAAGTCTACAATCATATCTATCTTGACTGGGATTTATAGCACAACCTCGGGCAAAGCGTCTTTAGCAGGTTTTGACGTGGTGACAGAAATGGACCAGATACACAAGCATATAGGCGTATGTCTACAGCACGATGTTTTGTGGGACAACATGAGTATATCCGAGCATTTGTATTTTTATGCGAGATTAAAAGGCGTATCACCGCACAAGGAAAAGGATGTTGTTGATGCAGCCGTAAATAGCGTGAATCTGAACCATATTTGTGGCAGATTGGCGCACAAGTTATCTGGCGGGGAGCGGCGTAGGCTCAGTATTGCTATTGCGTTTATTGGAGACCCAAGCGTTGTATTCCTTGATGAGCCTACAACTGGCTTGGATCCTAAAACACGCAGGTCAATTTGGGACATAATCAATAACAACAAAAAGGATAAAACCATAATCCTCACCTCGCACAATATGGAGGAGGTTGAAGTGCTGTGCACAAGGATTAGCATTATAGAAGGAGGTATTTTAAGATGTATTGGCACAAAGGAAAGACTCAAGCACTTGTACGGTGGCGGGTTTATCCTCACAGTTTCAACCAATAGGAGTAATTTCACACAAGTTGAGAATTATATCAACCCATTACTGCCCCAAAACTCAACTATCATAAAACGAAGCTTCAGCCTGATGAGCTGGAAATTTAAACCCTATGATGGCTTGGTTGCAAGTTTGTTTAAAGAAATCAGCAAAAATTGCAACAAATATGGTATCAATGACTGGGGGATCAGTCAAGGATCTATGAACGACGTGTTTATGGATGTTGTAAACTACCTTGATATTGACCCAGAGTAGATCGATGCCGCCTTTATAGTGCTAAACTCCTTTATTTGTGCTTTTTTCACTAGAAAAAAAAACATTTCACGATTTATAGAACATCCAAATGCACTAATAATACCATTAATAATAATTAAACTAATAATGTTCCAACAATAATAATACCACTAACAATAATAATACCACCAACAATAATAATGCCACAAACAATAACAATGCCACAAACAATAACGTCAATAATAACGTCAATAATAACTCCAATAATAACTCCAATAATGATAATAACGTCAATAATAATACTAGTAATAAAATATTAACAATGATGATATCATCATTAGACAAACACGTATGGTCTATTCGTTAATGTCACTCCAAGTTGCCACAATCATTAACAAAGAATGGAGTTGGGAGTATAAAAGTCAGAGTGGTGATTTTCATTAAAACCCTAGATCGTGTAGTATTTTGGTTTGGAATATGACGTATACGTATTGATAAAAAGCAGTAACGGAAGCCAAAGGCCAACAAAAAGACGGTTAGTTGAGGCACAACAGTAATGGAATCGGAAGCGTAGTTGCTGTAAATAAAATCCGGTGACGAATGGTTGTCTACTGCGGTGTGTGAGGCGTGTGCATTAAATGTTTTCTAGTTTTGAAGATATTTGTCATCAGTATCCTAATTTAGTTTGGCGATCAGTTTACGGAAATTAAATGTGGAACCAGGGCAATAGTAAAACGCTGAAAAATAGCGGATTAAGATGGTATTGGTGCTAATTCTGACGAGATAACTGATTTTGTAGATTTATTCGAATATTGAGAATGGACGGAAAAGTAGGCAGCAGAAAATAAAAACAACTTTTTCAAACAGCTGAATGCTAAACATTGAATGAAGTAAATAAAGTTGGCCAATACGCAATTAGGGAAATTGTTATAATTGGCAAGTGTTAGTTAGATTGAGCTAAAGGTTGATAAAACTATTAATAAAATAAAATTATTCACTCGAAATTAAAAGCATGGGAAATAATATTAATAAAACTCATAAAGAAAAATTTGACAATTCATTAGTGCTGTTTGGTAGATTGAAACAGTTTTGGTGAAATGTACGAGATTAAATTGATTGTAAAAGGCAAAAGAAAATTTCACCTTAATCTTTAAAAAAGTAAGATCAGTTCAAAGTTATCGACATATTTGACACGGTGCTTGCATCAAAGCTTCAGTAAATATATACTAAAGCTTAAATGATCAAATGGGTGTGTGTGTGCTTAAATCACCTCAAACAAAAGCAGCAAAAGCAGCAAAAGAGATAGAAGAGATAGAAGAGATAGAAGAGATAGAAGATGTGAGAAGATGTGAAAGTGCTAATGACAGGGTAACAAAGAGTGGGATGGTACAGTGGGAAAGCTAAAAGCGTGACAGCGAGCTTTCCTTTTGAAAGATTGTTTGTTTACCTAATGACTAGTAGCAAGTAGAGAAAGTAAAAGAAGGCAAAGTAATTAGATGATTCAATGCTGAAAATATCATACCTAGTCGAACCCAACTTGGATTGGTCGGTATGTATACGATTAATCTAGTTTTACTACAGACTTGAACTAAAATAGCTCAAGGTCAGCTTGTTTGTAAGTTGCAAGTGTAGTGGTCGGGCTTGAAAGTTTGAGATTTTAGTAGAAAGATATTATGTAACGTTGATTTGTTTTAGCCTATTTTGATAGGGTGGAGTTTTATTAGCAAGTAAAGCTTTGAATTTGATATCTTGGGTGGTAGTGTCACTGTACCACACAGCTTTATTAAAGTTACATTTAGCTGTAAATAAGTAAAGGTAAGAAGAGAGCTCCACTAGTTGATTACTAGCGCTCGAAGCAGACAAAATGGTTTTAGTTGTGTAGAATCAGGTAATTTGTATTTCAAGACACGCCGGGCAACGTGCGTTAATAAGTAACAAAAGATCTTTAGTAAGCTAGTGAAAGACGGGGCTTTCTTGGAATAATGTTTGATCACTAAAAAAAATGGTTTGAATTGTGTCAATCATTAGCAATTAAAGCAAGGTAAAGAAGATAGATGATGTAAAGGTTAGGTAAGTGTATTAAGCTGGTTTATTTTTTGGTAGAGGTGGCAGAGTAATTGGGCTATTATAGAAAAGTAATTAGACTTGAAGAACAGCAAGGGATGTAAAATTATTCAACAGAATATAGAATTGCAATAGACTTTGGATGCTAATAAAGAAGCTTTTGATTAATGAGAATAGTAATAATAATAAAAACAAGAAAAAACAGCAGTAATTAAAATTTGGATCTTTGTTGCTTTTTTTTCGATTACTCTTTCTATTTGCTCATACAAACACTTTTTCGTTAATTGTAATGGAAATTTAAAATCAATGATCAAGTTTACAATTAGTTGGATTAAAAATAAGTCAACATTATAAATTTATAAAAGAAATGGAATGGGATTTGCTGAACAGTCAACTCAAGCAATGTTTAAAGAAAAAAAATCAAAAAAAAATTGGCAAAAGACAGTGAAGGATTCGTAATGTAATTTGCCAAAAACCAAAATGAAAATAAAGATCACATAAATAGTTGTTGAAAAAAAAATAGCGAGAAAAAAATCAAAATGTAATGTGAAAAAAAAAAGAAATCGAATATAATTAAAAATGGAAAGTTCGGCAATAACCAAAACTAAAAATACAGATTATTAAATAAGGCTGGTAATTTGTAATAGGTAACTGGGCGAATGACTGTTTACCTATTGAAGGAATGAGGTGAAGAGTAAAAGAAAGAACAAGAAATGCCAAAGAAATCCAAGAAATTAACAGAAAAAAAAAAAGAAACGAGATAAATTAATTGTAAATGCAAAGGCTAAAGCAGTAATTAAAAAAGCATCAACAAAAGCATGCGGAATTATGGCAAAGATGGTAAAGCAGCAATCATAGAAACAATAAAAACTAGAAAAGATAGTAGAAACAGTAAAAGAGATAGTAATAATCGGAAAGATAGAAATATCAGGAATAAAAGCAATAAGGATAGTGACTAGTTTCAAAAAAGAAGACTTGAGTAGTCTAAACAAACCAACATTTTTTGCTGGTCAGCGTCCTATTTGATATTAAAACGCGAAGAATAACAGTAATACAGTTTATTCCAAGCTGGTGCCAAAAAGAACAGAACAAGCGTTTACGGCAGAAGGGCTGTCTATTTTTAAAAGCAAGTAAGAGAAAAGTAGGATAAAGGTAAGGCATAGTATTCGGTGGCCAAGCAAGTATACCTCTTTTCCGCTAAAAGGGAAAAGCAGATTTGAAAAGTAAGTTCGGATGCTCTTGAGCAGGTTTAAAGTAGCCCAGTGTTAATAACGGTATATTCTGGGACTAGCTGGGAGGAGAGTGCAGTGGCAGGCCCAAAGAACTCATTTCACAATACACTTGCACTCGTTAATGATAACTGCATAAAATCCTTTTGCCTTTATAAAAAGGTCTCGATTTAGATTTCGAATTAATAAATGAATAGCCTTGTAATGAATAGTCTGAAGAGCATGCTGTAGCTCAACTAAATGATTTTCAACAACAAATAAAACTATAGATAAGCAAAACAGCGTCTGTTCTGATAGAGTGGGAGGAAAAAAAACACTGGGTCTTGGTTTGGGCAAGAAAATACCAAGAGTAAAAAAAAGGGTTAGGTTGTAAAAAGAAAAAAAAAAGATTGAGCAGAGGCACAGTTGCATGAACAAGTAAATTAAAGGGTAAAGATCATTGATAGTTGCATATGGTATAGAATGAGATTATGATGCAGTATGCAGTATGCACTGTAATTTTATTTGGCGAAATTTGACAACCAGCAAGTCTAATTTTATGCGCTGTAATGTACCAAAAATCAACAGGGATAGATAGGTGCAGTTTTTAAAGCTTAAAAGCAGTTCATATTGACAAATCAGAGCAATATCTAGCTGTATTGTACTAGGACAGCACAAGAGGAAAAAGGTGTGTAGAAGAGAAAGAGCAGAGAAATAAAGCTTGGAGATTAAGCGTACAAGAGCTTGCAAAGAGAGCGGTTCGACTTTGTGTATGATTAAATTGACAAACATTGTTGTCGATAATAGAGATAGATTGTAAGAGAATAGAAAAAAGAGAAATAAGAAAAAGAATAAGAAATAATGAGTTGGAGCGGTGGCTGGAAAAACAGCGAAATGAGCCAACAGAGCCAGAATAAAAACATGTCGCGGCCCCTTTCAGTATTTGGAAGCAATCTGAAGCGTAGTATAATGGGGCGGCGTGTGCCAGAAAAGACAGAAAAGAATATAGAGGAGATGAAGGAAAATAAAAGTGGGTGGAAATGGGGAGGAGGGTCTTTAGGGCGAAGAATAGTTTCAGGAAACAGTGGGCTGGGAGCGAGCAGACGGATGGGGGAAGATGTACATGAGGGAAAGAAGTTGGAGGAGATGCTGGATGGATTGTCGCTAATGTCCAAGCAAAGCAGTGTGTTGGGGAATGTGATTATCAAGGAGGGGTATTTAAGCAAAAAGACGGATATAATGTCAGGGGCATCGCTAAGTTCGGCGCTTGGGCGAAGCTGGAGAGTGTATCGAGTAGTGTTGAAGGGGGCAAAGCTATTTTTCTACAAGCCACCACCAGAGAGCGCGTTGAAGGCGCTGTTTATAGGGGAGAGTATAGAGAGGGGGTATATAGAGGGGGCGTTGCATCATACAGGAATGCCTTTAACACCAGCAGAGGTAGATTCTGGATCGCGGGGGGTGTTGTTTGAGCCAACGGTATCAGAGGGAGTAATCCACCAGCCGTTATGCGAGAGGTACGTGTTTGGGGAGTGTTTTACGGAGGTTGATATGAGGAGCTTGAAGTTCAAAAGATATGTGTGTGTACTGATATTTGACGACACGTTGGTGGTGCTAAAGAGAAAGTGGGTGAAGGAGGGGAGAGCATCGAGTTTTTTTGGGGCAGTTAGCAACAAGCTGAGATTTGGCAAAGTGGCAAGACCAGTGGCCACAGATAATTCGTCGCTGGTAAGTGCAGAGCTGGGAATTAAAGGCAAGGGGTACTTTACAAAGTGGAAGAGCCATGCGGTGTATAGTTTAAAGAACGTGGATGTGGTTGAGTCGACAACAGTGAATTTTACAGGAATCAGGTCGCAGGGCCAGTTTGGGGGGATTTCGTCGAGCAGAAGCAGCATGTACTCGATAGGAAACCAGTCGGTATCTTCGGTAATGACACAAACGTCAACGCTGTCCAAAGACTATTCGGGGATGATATCGACAGGAGCAGCGCCAGGGTTCCAGCTATATGTTTCGGGAAACCACAACACAGCCAGAATGTTTGTGGCAACAACATCAGACGCCAAGAGCAACTGGATGGCTAGGTTTTCGGTGGCAAAGGCGTCGTATGGCCACCAAATGAGAGAGAGAGTTAGAGAGCAGACAAAAACAGCAACAAGAATCAAGAACAGTAATATGTCGAGAGCAAACGAGAAGGGCGTAAGGGCGATGGTTGGGCAGATGAGCAGAGATAAGGCTAGCGGGGAGGGAGTAAGTGGACAAGGCGGCATGGCACCTTTGGTGAAATCCAAGACCAAGACCAAGGACGAGACTGGGTCAACACTAAGAGTGGATTCAATGGACCTAAATGACGCGGGGAGCAGGGACAGAAATGATACGAAAACAGAGGGTAAGGGCAGAAAGGAAAACGACGGCAAGCGGCTGGCAGATGCAGGAAACACTAGTACGCTAGGGAACTACAACAGCACGCTTAGGCACCCGGGGCTGGTGGTTTTGGATGGGGAGGTTATAGGGGGCCCAGTGCAGGCTCTGATCCATGAGGCGATATTTTCAAGTGGCAAAATGGAGCCAGCGAGTCAAGGGTTTATTGTTGCGCTTGTTGCGACTTACGATCAGTTTGTAAAGAACGAAGAGTTTTTGGGCGAAGTGGAAAGGCTTTCGCACCTGATTGACTTTTCACAGACAGAAAGTGCAGCGTACATTGACAAGCTGTTCTACCTGATTTCTCAGCTATGCAGGTACTATGCGTTCCAGTACAACGAAAGTCAGATCGAGAGCCTCAAGCTGATAGTTGACCGGGTATTCAAGTCAGTGCAGGCGCGCGCCAAGGAGTGCGAGGAGCTGACGGAGGAGATGGAAGGGATGGTATCGATGGAATCGCAGCAAGTTAGCAGGTATGCGGTGGCGTCGAGGTACGAAAAGTTGGCACAGGCAGCCGAAAACAAAGGGAGTCTGCCAAGCCCAACGATAAGAGTCAGTTCAAATGTAAATAAAAGCGAGTTATTGGGGCAGGCACTTGACTACGCTGGCAAGAATGGGGCTGAGAAAAAGGCTAGCAACGACGTTTCCAAGCTTAAAGGGGAGCACCATCGACTGGGGCTGACAGGATTGTCGCCAGGAGTACTGATAAAGGTGGACCCGGTAGAGCTGGCGCAACAGGCGTACCTGTTTCATGCAGAGATTCTTGTGGATGTGGATGTTTTGCAGGTTAAACAGTATTTGTCGCGTCCAACAGTTGCACAAAAGGACAAAAACGCACTTCCAAGTCTGCTGACAATGAGGGCGTCAAGCCACGAAAGAGATGGAGGCAGCCAGGCATCGACAGTGTTTAGAAGGCAAAATGCGCAGAATCTGTCGGCTGAGGGGGCGTTTGGAGATGTTGAGCTGGCTAAAACTCGGGAGTTGAAGGTTGAGTCGGCAATATCTGTGTTTTTCACTATTGATCAGCCCCACTTCTTTACGCGGCTGGTATGCCACCACTTGCTGGTGGAGCTTCCTGCATCAAACTCGGTGCAGAGAGGCGCGGTGCTGTTGCATTGGATAAAGGTCGGCGAGTCGAGCCGGATTTTGGGAGATGCGATTTCTTGGGCAGCTATAGCTTTGGCTGTGACTTCGTCGGCGATAGCAAGGCTGCGGGAGACTTGGAGTTTGGTTCCGCTAGAGTGGAAGGTGTTGGTGGTGAACGAGTGGATTCCAGTGTTGCTTGAGAATGGGCTCTACACAGCAAGCCTGGACAGCGTGTATAAGGACGACAAGCCGCTGCAGCCGTTGGTTATTGAGCCAGAGAACAAAAAGATCAGAACGCCTTTGCCGTTGTATGGACTAATCAGACACGGCGTGGAAAGGGCTGGACAGACAGCGGTCAGACGACTGAATGGCGGCAGTAGCCATGCTGACTTTGTTTCAGAAGGTGATGTGTTGTTTGTTAGGTATCGCAGAATGTATACGGTGGCCAAAGATGCAGTTAGCCAGCTGAAAGCAAGCAGCAACAGCCGCAACGAGCAGTTGTCAAGGTTACAGCAGTGCTTGATGGACTCAGAGTATGGCCAAGCTGAGGGATTGCAGGGTCAGAGTGCAGCTGAATGTCAGTTGCTATCCAGCAGCGACAGTATAAACGTGGTGAAAAGCAGCAGAGCCAAAACAAGAACATTTACCGACTCTGCGGCTTTGGTGGTGATTCCTGAAGTGCAAACGTACTTTAAGAACCTTGCCAACTCGTCGATTCTGTTTTTCGATAAGGAGTCTTCAAAGCTCAACATAAACTACAACATCCAGTATTTGCTGGCGCAGTCGCTGCAGTGCGAGCCATCCATCACGGACTTGTATGACGAAATGATATTTGCAGACCTGGCTGAAGAAGAGGCCTTGAAGAGCGGGTTGGTTGGCAAGGTGGCAACAGTAAGGACAGAAAAGGGACTGAGGCTGTCCACAGCAGCGATACTGCCTCTGGTGTGTCCCGAAATCGTTCCATCAACCAACGTGCTGCAATGGATCAACCCTTTGAAGCGGACATCAAGCAATGTTTGGAAAACCAAGGGCGCCAAACCTGGCTCAAAAGCTGAAAGCAAGCTTCTAAAGCCTGCAGCAACAACCACCGTTGCCAGTACTAATGGCAGCAAATTATCCAAGAGTGTTGTCAGCAGCAGTAACAGCAAGAAGAACAGGAACAGCAATCCTATCGACTCAAAAGCGGTGGCAAAGTTTCCGGATTATGTAGTTGGGTCTAATATGACAGATTCTAGAACAGACTTCAAGGGAGCAAAGTACACCAGGAATCACCAGAAATCAGCGGCGAGCGAGCAGACCAATAGCCTTGTAGCGCAGCCAGGACTAGAAGCGTTTAAAAAAGAGAATAAAGGCAGTGATCTGTCAAAAAGGATCTCTTTGACGCTGCCTTCTCTGGAGCCGATTTCGTTGTTGCCACTAACTCTGGAAGGTTCCCCAGTTTCAGGCACACATCCGGCCTTGGTGTCTGCGTACAGCAGAGTGCGTGGGCATACGACACAGGATTCAATTACACAGCTGGAGCCATCGGGGTCTGGATTTCTGCTAGACTTTCCAGCTCCGCATCGAAGAAGCCAGTCGATTCCAAGGTCCTTGGAGACGTTTTTTGAGTTCCCAGACATCACAAGCAAGGAGTTGAGTCTTGGTAAGACAGAGAAGCCAGGAAACAAGCTGGATGATGTGCGTAGTGGCGATGCTGGTAAGGAGAATAAGGGCCAAAATGTGGTTCATGGTAAAGGTAGAAGCAATAAAGATAGCGGTAACGGCAACAACAGTGAGAATCAAAGTGAGAGCCAAAGCCAAAGCCAAAGCCAAAGCCAAAGCCAAAGCCAAAGCGAGTCAGCGGAAAGCGAAAAGGTTAAAGCTGCTGACCGCGAAAGAGAAATTAAAAAAGAGAGAGAAAACAGAGTTCCTTATGGCTCCATTGGGTCAGGAAACGACCTGTTCAAAAGCAACACTTCTCATGTTGGCGGATCGGTGTATGCTCTTAATGGTGAGTTGGTTCTTCGAGTTCTGAAGGTCCAGTATGCAACAATCGAAATCCGTCCATCACGGCGAACTAGCATTGACAGCCGACGTAGCAGCATGTCCAGCCGACGCAACAGCAACTCGTTTGCAGCATATCTAAACAACAGCAGCGCTGGAGTTAACGCTGACCAATCAGCAACCAGCCAGCAACCATCACCAAACACCACCAGCAGCAACAACGGAAACAACAACAACAGTGTAGATACAAGTTTCAATACCAGCAATAGCGGTAACAATACAGCATCATCATCAGCAATCAACATGAGCATCAATACTAATCTGGCTTCGACTGCAGGAAATGTAAATTCAACAAGTCAATCAGGGTTGAACTCGGCAGGCAGCATCGGGAGCCTGAACCTGTTGGCAGGAATTTCTGGAATGAGCAGTTCCAATTTGATGGAGGACGTATCAAAGCCAATTGGGTTCTTTGTGCAGGTTGAGGCGGGAAACGTGACTCAGCTGCTGCGAGTAGCGTTGGAGGGGCTGGACTTTGTTGACGGTGTGTCATCAAGTCCAGATTCAAACGAGCCAGTGCTGTTGACAACGGGTAACTCGCCAAAGCTATCGATAGAAAGAATGGCGTTTTTGCGGGCATTTTTGGCTACGTATAGACACTTTTGTGTGGATTTGGACATCATGAGCCATATGCAGCTTGTGTGTTTCAGCGAGGATAGCGAAGGAGTGTTGAAGATGAATAGCCCAGTGATAGTGGGGAGGTGTTTGGACATGCTTTACGAGTGGTCAAGTGTGTTTATTGAGGACTTTATGGAGAATTTGTCGTTGAGACAGGACGCGTTGGCGTTTTTGCAGAGGTTGATGGGCCACTTGGAGGAGCTGAAGCGTGGGTTTAGCAATACTGGGTTAGTTGGGACAAACGGTGCTAGTGGGCACTCGGGATGTTTCAAGAATATGAGTGTGTTGGAGGCAGTTGATGGTGACATGTACCGAGATGAGGGATGCATGATTGAGCAGACGATAAACAGGCTGGAGGGTTTGAGTTTGCAAGCGCACACGGATGGAGGAAACGAGATTTGTTTGCAAACGGTGCTGAGGCTGATGGCAAGAGTTGACTCGCTGCAGAAGTTTGCACTTATAAAGACTCTGTCACCATCAGGCTTTTCACTGAGCGAAGTAGTTCTTTCAAACAGGCTGGAGCTGGGCCAGAAAATGGACGAAAAGCTGATTCGGCTCAAGCAAAGGCAAGAGTCGCTGGTGCTTCCCGCCCAAATGCCGCTGGAGCCAAAGACGCAGCAGCGTGGTCCTGACGTAGCTGGGGGGAGCAGCACAAATATGTTTTTGATAGATGATCTCAGTCCAATGGAGGTGTTATCTGCGCTAAACAGGCTTGTGCAGACACACTTTTCGATGTGTGCGCAGAGGGACTGGCACAATACGTTTAGCTATTTGGAAGCGCAAACCCGGGTTCCTATGCCGTGGTACCCTTCAAAGCGGTCGGGCGGGTACTCGGAGGAAGACTTGACGATTTCGGATATATACCAGGTGCTTGGACACACGTCAAGGAGAACAAACAGCATGGAGGCAAATGTGACCAAGGACAAGAACATCACGGCTAGGTACAGAAACTCGATTGGAATATCGCTGATCAACAGTCTTGGCAGCCGCTCGTCAGTTTCAAACGACTCGGCAAACGCCAACTCGGGCAGCAGCATTAATAGCAGCAGCGGGGGTAGTGGGGGCAACAGCAGCGACAGTAATGCACTTGTTGGGTTTATGCCAAACTCGATCCAGAACCTGCTGAAGCTTCACAGCTGCATTCGGATGTGGGCTATCCAGCAGATTGCAGACACAAAGATAGATTTAGCAGAAAGACTGCACCGAATAAAGTTCTTCTTGTACATTATTCATCTATGCAGGACAATCAAGGAACAAAGCGCGTCACGGGCATTTGAGGCGGCATTGTCCTCACAGCCACACTCCAACTTGTCGCCAAGTCTGGGCTTTAGCGTTGGCGGAAACGAACTGAACACAAACATTGCTGGGTCAAGAAGGGGTGGCCCGTTGAACTCGGGATCCTCAGGAATGGGCCACAAGATGAGTAACAGTCGAAATAGAGGATTTTCTTCTTCAAACAGCAATTCAACAACAAGTCTCAGCACAAACACGGGTTCAGCACCAACAACACCAGCAAATCCTGGCAGTGGGAGTGGGAGTGCGGCCAACGCCACTGGAAACTCAAGCAGCGGGAAGCAAGCAAAATTGCCTCACCGCAGGTCGGCCAGAAGAGCATCAAACAACCGGGACAGCAGGTACGTTCCTTCGTTTGTTGAGCGGTCGATTGCGTCGGCTTTGGTAAGTCCAGAATCTAGGATGTTTACTAGAGCTTGGAACCAGATAGCAGTTGATCACCACGTGACATTGTCGACATTGGAGTTGCTTTTGAAGGGTGTCAGGGACTGGTCCTTTGATCGGTGGTTCCATTCAAAAAGCGCGCTTATTACGGGCGAAGCAATGATACCAACCAGCGAGATGGCAGATTTTGATGCAATGAACTTCCAATCATCCGACAACATTCCAATAAACGAGGACTTTTTCGTTCCTTGTGTTGGATGGTTGCTGGAAAACATCATTAGCTTGTGCTACGACTCGCCTGACCTAGTTGAAATTCCTCAAGCCAATGGGCAACAGCAACAGCTAATCAACTTTAACAAAAGACAAAACGTCCATATGATGATGGGTGTTTGCTACCAACTTTCTGAGCGATGTGTAGACTCTGTTGCTCTACCAGTAGTCCAGAGAATCGACTTGTCAACGATGAAGGCCCAATTGTCTGGGTTCCTGTACACTTTTAAGCAGTTAAAATCGTTGGCCAATGAAGAGAACACGGTTCCTTTATATGCCGAGTCCATAAACAATAACAACCACAGCAGCAACAACAGTGGTAACAGTGGTAACTACACCTCGTCAGTTCAACCTGACATGTCGTGTAGTTACAATCAACAGGTCACAAACTCTTACAACTACTTGAACCAAACCCCAGCATATGAAAAGAACAGTGTAAACAAAGGCATTAACTTGGGAGTTAGCGGTACCAATAATAACAACAATAACAACGCTAGCAATAACAACAGTAGTGGTAGTAGTAGTAACGCTGGAAGCAGTAATATTGGTGGCAGTGGGTTCTTGGGTGGTTCAAACTCATTAGCCAGTAACAAAATCCGGATGCTTGGATCAAGGATCACAAAGAGCAAAAGCAATTTGGCTCAAAACAACTATCTAGCTGGAATTAGCAACAACAATACTGCAAACGCCAAAATAAACCTGGGAAATATAGGCGCTGGTGGGTCAATCGGTGCTAGTGCTAGCAAAAGCTTTTCGCCAGCACCTCGGTCAACGAGAAGTGTGACAATCTCACCACATCTCATCCAAAACAACCTATTCAATTCAATTGGCAGTAGTCAGACCCAGAAACCAGGAAGTAACGGAGTCGCAAACACCTTTTCGAAGCTCAGCCCCGAGTCCAAAGAGTACGGCACTACCAGTAATTCCAGCAAGACGAAATTGGCAACAAACTCAAGAGACACCGTTTTACTGGCTAACAGCAACCCAAGCTTAGGGCTAGGATCAAACAGCGGAGCCAGGATAGTTTTGGATTCAAACACAAACAGCGAATATGTAAACATTGGGATTGTGAACAACAGCTTTGGTGGCAACAGTACCGGACAACCAAGTCTAAATACAGCGCAGCAGCACTTGCAGCCAAGCAACTCGAGTACAGGCAGCAACACAAACTCGGGCCGTTTGTTTAACTACTTGATGGCAGCAAATTCAGGCCAGAGTGGAATAGTGATTTCGTTGGTCAAGCCGTTCAGCAGACTTGTCCAGGACGAGCAGGAAAAACAACGGCACGAATCTCTTGAACGACAGCGGATGGAGAAAGAGTACCGCGATAGAAAGCAGTTACTTGAGAAAATCGAAAACGAACGAACCAAACTTCTCAGAAAACAACTCAAGGAGCAGCAGCAAAGAAACGCCAAGAACCAGCCGCTACTAAAGATGACCAACCTGATGAACAAAGTCGAGTTCAACAACAACAACAGCAACAGCAGCATCAACATCCACAACGATATCAACACCAACTCAAGCAACAGCACTAGCACAGAATCTGCAAACGATGCGAACAGAAACAACATTGCTGTGGAATATGATATCATTTCAAACAGTACTGATAATGCGTCAATTCTCTCAACAGCCCCATTCAACACCACAAGTACTGGATATGATAGCAGCTCCAGCAACAATAACAACATTAGCAACCAATCCCAAATAAACGGAATCAACTCTAGCCCAATTAAACACAGTTCTAGCGATTACCAGGATGCAAACTTGCTTCAAACGCAAAACCAACCAAATAGTAGTTTTGACCCAAACAACTCAACAGATAACATCCGCAGAACTAATAGCGGCAGCAATCTGTTTGCCAAAGGATCAGGTCAATCATTAGACGGAGTAGCTATAAAACAGTCGGTGACAATCCCAAACAGAGAAAGCAGCATCAATAGCAACTACGTAACCAGCCAAAGCAACGAGTCAAATGCAAATACACACACAAATGCACACACAATCACACGTACAAATACAAATCCTAGTGCAAACAGCCAAAAACCGGCCAACGTAATCAATCTAATCAATTCAACAATAACAATTGAACAAAACATCAAACGCGACTTTGTTTTCAGAATCGTTACTGAAGAAGGTGGACAGCACTTTTTGCAGGCACCAAGTGAGTCTGAGCTAGACGACTGGATTGTTGCGATGCGGGATGCTGCCACCGAGGCCGCTGCCCGAAGACTGACTCTGTTTGTCCAAGAGGCAAAGAAGCGGGGAAGCATCAGTTCACCAATAAACATCGACTCCAACAACTCTTTGGACCTGAGACATTACCCAATCCAGCCCGGATCAGGAAACCAAGCCTCTGCCTCTGCCTCTGCCTCTGCTTCTGTCACAAACACAAACAGCTCGCCCCTATCAAACTACTTTATGGGCAACGGAATATCAGCCAGCCCAAACAGCATCCATGGAGCCTCATCTTTCACAAACAAGCACCAAAAGCAATCTCAAAACACTAGCATAGCCAAGAGCAAATCCCGTGCGTTTGGCGCCGACTTGACCGCTCTTATGCCCGACCCGCAAATACCGCCAGTTGTGCTAACCAGATGCATATCCGAAATCGAAAAACGTGGGCTAAACGAGGTCGGTATATACCGAGTGTCAGGCAGTGCAAGCGAGGTGTCAAAACTACGCGCAATGTTCAACAACGATGCGAGTGGAATTGACATTAGTCCAGACACTTTTGCAGACATCAATGTGGTTGCAGGGGTGTTGAAGCAGTTTTTGCGGGATTTGCCAGAACCACTGATCCCATTCAATCTCTACACTGGGTTTATCAACGCTGCAGACATAAACGACTACGACGAGCGGTTGTGGGCGATCAAGGATTTGATTGGTGCATTGCCACAGCGCAACTTTGTCGTGCTCAAGGCGTTGGTGGAGCACTTGGAGCGGGTCACGGATTACGAGGAGGTCAACCACATGTACGGCTCCAATTTGGCACTGGTGTTTGGTCCAAGCCTGCTGCATCCGCCGCCAGGGGACTCGAACTTTGTGCTAGCAATGTCCAACCTTGGTCAGGCGCAGAGTATAGTCAAGAACTTGATATTGCAGTACCATTGGTTGTTTGATGTTGAGGAAGAAGTTGAAGTCGATCCAACCGTGCAGTACTCGGACCAGCTCACCAGTAACAATGCTGGTGGTACATTGATTGCCGGTCAGTTTGAAGACTTGGTCGGTGTGACAGCTGATTCTGGTGTTGCTGGTAATGGTGTCGGTTTGTCTACTAGCGGTTCTCGGTTGTCTGGAGGAAACGATATTATTGGACTCGGACAAATTGGTGGAATGGTTAGAAGCATAAACTAAACTGTTGATGGTGGAGTGTGGCTTTTTCTTTTTCTTGTTCTTATTCTTCTTTTGTTTTAATCTCTGTATTTCTTTTTCTTTTTGATTATGATAAATTTGATCACTATCATTTATTTATTATTTTACTATTTCTTTTCTGTTTAATCTAACTTTTAAATTCATTATAACCCAAAACTCGATTTAATTAGTCTAATTAAACGTTTATAATTATATTTTACTGTTTAAACTTGAAGATACAAAAAAAAAAAATTTTGCCTACAACAAAAGTCTGAATTTCACTTGATTACACTCACATAAAGTTAAGAAATTGATCCACTTTATTGTTTGCTCTAAAAATCAACAGATAAAATGAAAATGGAAATGGAAATGCGCCCAATAGTTGCAATTGTAAACAGTAGATTAAAAACATCAACAAGAACTATAATACAAACAACATCCCCCCACCCTACAAAATAGCCTCAGCATCGCTCTCCTTCAAAACTCTCATAAACACCTCGTCAAGCGTTGTTTGGCTGATTCCCCAGTCATTGATCCCATACATCTTCTTATCCTCGCAAATCCGTTCAAACAGAAACGATACAAGCCCAGGCTCAGGCGGAAACTCCCACGACGCCATGTTGTTGAAGTCATCTATCATCCGCGCACTTTTAGGCAGCATATCCTCAATATACTTTATCACGTCTGCCATTGCACGCTCATTCGCCGAAACCGTCAGCAAAAACCCGCTACCGTACAGCTGCTTCAACCTCAGCTGCGACCCCAAACATCTCAGCGTTCCGTTTGCCATAATCCCAATCCAATCGCACAGCACCTCCGCCTCCTCCATGCTATGCGTTGTAATCACTATGCTCGTTGTCTCCCGGTACCTGTTTATCACGTCCCACACCGTACGCCGCACCTCTGGGTCCAGCCCCGTTGTTGGCTCGTCAAGGAACACCACCGCTGGCCTCCCAATAAACGCTATCGCCAAACTCAACCGCCGCCTCTGTCCCCCCGACAAATTCTTTGACATCCGATCCTTAAACGGAACAAGGTCAACGCTGTCCAACGCCTCGTACACATACGCCTCCTCGTTTTCTGGCCGCGTTCCCTTAAGCCTTGCATAAAAGTACAAGTGCTCCTCCACGCTCAAGTCGTCCCATAAAATGTCGTACTGCGGCGAAATCCCCATGTGCCTGTACACCTGCTCAATCTCCGTCGTCACATCAAACCCTGCCAATCTAGCCGCCCCCGATGTCATCTTGTACAGTCCCGTCAGCATCGATATTGTCGATGTCTTTCCTGCCCCATTGGTTCCCAGCAGCCCAAAAATCGACCCCTTTTCCAGCGCAAACGTAACGTCCCTCACCGCAATCTTCCCGCCCGCGTACACCTTACGCACGCGCTTGAGAACCAGCGGTGCGTTTTGCGAGTATTTGCCATCCAAAACTCGGGTTCTTTCGCTTTTCACATCCTGGTCCTCGCTGTCAAGCTCGCTCTCGTCAAAGGCCCCAATATCATAGTACTCTTGCCTCCTCTGCTTGAAAACGTCAGTGAATATGAAATGCCACTTTTTGTTCACTCCGTACTCACTTGGAAGCACCTGGTTTAGATACATAATCAGGACAAACAGCACAAAGCATCCGCCAACCATAAATAGCATGCAGGTAAAGACCTCATCGCCAACAACCAGATCTTGAAGTGTATATCCAGGTCGGGTTGTTGC
>LUVW01000020.1:243664-281075 GCA_001661515.1 Capniomyces stellatus | reverse complement strand
CTGTTCACTGTTGATTTCAAAATAGCCGAACTGAGCTGTGTTTGTTGGGTCACCAACCGGTCCATAACCGTTGGAAAAAATCCCGTGTTTTCCAGCTGCTTGTTGGTTCCAAACTGCATCGTGTATCTCCACTCTCTGCTTGGCATATCCGCCTCGTCAAAAATGAGCGCTCCCCATGGTATCTGGTTCACTATGGCCCCAACCTTTGCAAAGTAGTTTGACAAGCTGGCCCTGTTTTCCTCAACGCTAGCGTTCAGCAGCTTTGAATCAATGATTTTTGCGTCAAGTGTCGAGAACTGCGATATCACTCTGGAAATAATCCTTTTCAGCTGGTCGTCAATGTCCTCCTCACTTGTACTGCTGTCTCCGACCTGCTCAAAGTACGGAACCGGCTTTATCCCCACTGGTCCCGACGAAACCGTGTTGTCTTCGTTTTTTATGTTTCCCAAGCTTACATACGCATCTGTTTCTATCATGCCCAATATTCCTGTCCTATTGCGTGACTCTAGCAGGTTTGAGTATGCCTTGCTTGATAGAATCTGCTGCACAGACGAAATTGCTGCCGGGTTTACTGCTACGTTGTCACTTAAACTCTTTGCCTTTTTTCTTGATTCTCTCCCTGTTTTTTTTCCTGATCGCGTGTTTACTGAACTCAGTGCAATTGTTGGAACGGATTGCATGTATCCCGCACCTCCGTTTGGCGCGTCTTTCACCAACGCCCACTGATATTTCTGGTTGATAAACAGCTTTAGGAAATGCTTGGAAAGCACTGCATTACTGAACCAGCCACCTAAGGGAGCAGGCTTCCGTGTTCTAAATTTACCAAATCATATACGTTACTATGCATTTATATACGTTGCTATATCATATCCAGCTCTCCATTATCGCGTCCCACCAAACGTTATTGTACTATATTGTGTTTTATGCTTACGTGTCTTGTCCCATGTACAATGGTATCTGTGGATCCTTTTCGTAGTTATCATTATATGTGTAGTTTGAGCCAAACCACCACGAGCAACTGGGGTTCAAATCAACTAGCTCGAATGGCACCATATAGTGAGTACTATCTTCAACGAATCTTGGCATTATTATGCTGTTTGTTGCTTTGTATTTTAGTTTTGTATCCGCATGTGGTATTTTTATACCGCTGATTGACGGTAGATTATTGGCGTCGAGAGTGTTTAGGGGGATGTTGTATTCGTCGCTGACTTTTTGGCTAGAACATGTCAGATAATTATCCTCTACAAAGTTGACTGATAAAAGGTTCCGTACCAGATAAGCAAAAAATCCGGCTGTTAAACACATCAATATCGGGCAAATGATGACAATGAATATGTTGCTTCCAAGCTGCCGTTTTTGGTATGATAGCTTGCTGCGGAATAGAGCTCTGAGTTGGTACGAGCCCCTTCTATCAATATTTTTGTAGTCGCTCATTTCTTATGTTATGTTATGCTATGCTATGGCTGTTAGGTATGTTGACTCAATGTCTCTGTCTATAATGTATGACTATTGCGTGCTTGACCTTACTTTTACCACTTGGCTTATAATCAAATCAATAGGCTCAGCTATGGTTGCTTTGTTTATTGTATTTGTCTTGAAATTGATACTTTATGCTTTAGAACATATTGAGTTTCGTATGAATTTATTTTTTTGCTGTTTTGTAAATTGTTATTCTCGGTATACCAGGTATCTATTATATGCGAATTCTGTTTTAATGAATTTGGCCCGAGTCCACGATTGTATTTATTTTTTTTGTATTGCGTTTTTTTTTCTTATTGATTTTGCGCATTATTTCGGTTTCTAAGCGGGATTTTTTTGATTTGCTCGTAACAATTTATCTAAATTTCCCGGTTCTAATTGCAAAAATAACTTTATATCAACAGTAATTAAGTAAACAACTTGTTTTCATCTACTGATAAAACTTTTAAATGCCCTGCTTATTTCAATTTTTATTTAAAAAATTATCTAATATCACTAAACTCACCAACTTAAACTGCCGGTTCGGGTTTTTTGATTGGTTATTTTAAAGTCGATTTTAAAATTTTGTTGAGGTGGTATCTCGGGACAAGGATATTTGTCTAGGGAAAAAAGGTGGTCGATTTAGAGCATTTGACAGGATAATTACAAATGTAATTACCAATTCTGTCAACTTAATTGTAGATTTGTACCATTTTTTTACCTGTTCAAAAGGGCAACTAGCCTCTGTTTATGGTTTTTTTAAACCATCGTTGTTAACTCAATAAGAAAAATCCCATCGTTGTTTAGCTAACTGGCAAATCTAATAATTAATGTCAAATTCATTAGATCGAACTTTGGACCGTTTATATTTATTTGCTGAAGTTATTAGACTAACTTTTTTTACTGTGATTAAAGCTTTAATGCCTACAGGACTACCTTTTATAGGCCGGGGAATCAGTACGTTCCGTATCAACCATTTCAACTATTTGCTCAGAATTATTTTGTTCCAAATGAGTCAAGCTTAAAGAAATTCGTAATTCATATGATTACTTGGCTTGGTTTATTGATTTCTTGATTTAATTTGTAATTTCTCAGTGACGTTTTTTTCAAGTAGAAAAGGGTTTCTTTGTTGAAAAAACAGTTTCGCCTCCACGAATTCACGCAACAAAAGTATAAATTCGGCCTCATTAGAGTTGACCCATATTAAAAATCATGGCAAATGTTTACTTTTTATATTATTCGTTTTTAGATGAAATTTATAAATATCTCTTCGTAGGGTAACGAGTAACTATGCCATTTTTACTTGCCATATCTAAACGTCGTTCTAACCATCAAACTTTTGTGTTTATGTTTAGGGCTTCATTAACGTCACAAAAAGTAATATGCAACTGATTCGCTCTTAAAACAACTTTTCTATGGTAATGTTATCTGAAAATGACCACGACTTGGATTTACATACTGGCTTACGGTGAGTTACCTGGTTATGTTGGGCTCGCTTTAAATATATTCGTTGGAGCTGCATTGACCTAGCAAGCTGTACTATTGTCAACTTTGTAACAGCCAGTGCAGTCTATATTTAATCACCGATCAGTGTAGTTTGTATTCGAATTTCTTTAATATAATTTTTAAATTAGTGTGGTTTAAAAATTCATAGTGTATCATCACGCACAAAACCAACAATATGACTTTAAATAGGTGGCTTAGTACCCCCCCCTTTCACTATATTCCTTGCACTGTTGTTAAAAGTCATTAGCTCAAATCATTGGGTTAGTTTCATTCTTTTCTTGTTGATTTTCGCAATATACATTACTAGACATTTGAAGCTAAAAGTCTGTGTTTTACCAAATATATTTTATATATAATTTAAGTATTTAAGATTCAAGAGTTAATGAAAACCCAAGCTTATGGTTTGGTTCATTAAGTTGATACGCGTCAAGGGTGCCTGAAAACATGGCCGTTATTCCTGGAGAGACTACTTGTGAATACGAAATACCAATATTTCCTGTGCTGTCCATTTTAGATTTGACAAATGAGGTCTGATCAAACTTGTACTTGACTCCAATTTCAGCTTTCACGTCGTTACCACTGGGTTTGGATAGGTCAATAGCGACTCTTGTGGATGCTTCGGATTTCGAGTTAATCTTTTGATAAAAATGGCCTGTCAACAGACTAAATGAGTCTTTAAATTGCGCAGCTGCAGTGTAATCAGTCCCCGAATAAGCAACGATAACATCGGTGTGCTTAATAAGCATCTTGGACGTGTCAAACCCAACCTCGGCACCTAGCACCAAGTCTGCCAGCCTATTTATATCATAGTCGTTATTGTGAATAAAAGTCTGATAGTTTCGCTTTTGAATTATATCAAGTAAATATAGATAGATGCATTACCCAAGTGATACATTGCTAGTTATTAACGACGTATTGTAAAAGTCGATTTTTGTATGGGTTGCTACATTGCTTCGGGTATACGACAACTCGCCTTTTAGACTCTGCTTTCTAAATAGATCAAAGCGTTTTAAAAGAAACGACATGTTATATAATACAAATTCAATTTTTTTTTAAAAAAGTGTGATTCTATATAACCTTTGCCATTTGCACTTTAAGTAATATGTACAAATCCGGCTATACGTTGAGCCTGTTTGGCTTATATATGGGACAACTTACTTTGAGGTTAATGAAGAAGAGCCGATAGCTTCAAAGTTAACGCCTTTGCTTATAATGTCGTCCACTTGAACTTTTAGTGTAAAGTTGCTGGAGGTGTTAAGGGATTCTGTAAAAGTCAGTTTTCTCGCTTTGTTTTCGTACTTTCTGCTAATCTCGCCAAAAATATCGCCAGTCTTGGAATTCTTAGTACCTGTTGCAGTGAATTTCTATTCGGGTTGTATCATTTTGCGTTACTTTTATGCCATTACAACAATTTCTGCTTTTTTTCTTGTACTGTTATTTATATTTAATTGATTGAAATGATTGTTGAAGTTTTTCAGTGTTTTTCAAGCTTATGGATTGGTGCTGTTTAAAGTGTGCACCATCAACGTTTCCACAAGTGAACTATTTTTTTTAATTTAAACTTTTATGTTTCTGCGGGCTTATCCGCTTGATCCAAATACGAATTATAAATTGAAGGTGTAAATTTTCACTTACTGTTCCATCTAAAGATTTGGTTTTGACTTCTATTTTGCTGATTCCTATGGGATACTCTTTGCCAAAAAGGTCATTGACTGGTTTCAGTATGTCAGAGTACTTTGGTGGGATCATTTCGAATTTCTCTTCTTGTGGATTCTTTCCTGATTCTTACTATCCGATCGAAAGTTAATATAGTTCAATGTTTTTTATGAGTAATTACGTGCACAATATTTTTCAACTTGAGAAACATAAAAAGGTAATAGTTTCTTTGGAAATATCCGATTTGGGCGCTAGTATGCAAAGTTAATATGTGGTTTTTTCTGTTCTTTGCTCAAAACTTGTCTCGTTTCACCAGGTTTTTTACTCTAGTTTTTTATTATTTTTATCTAGTTATTTTTGATTGTGGACGATCTGTTTACTTTTTTTCAAATACTCTTATTTAGAGCTCTTTAATTGGGAGGTTTACTTGATATTTTTCAAGCAAAGTCCTTTGATTTGGATTGGTTGTATTTTTTTTAAATCATTGGATTCGTCTTTATTTATGAGCTTAGTTACATTAATCCCTTTCTCTTTTATTTTTTTTTGTCTATTTCCATTGCTGATTTTGGCTTCTTAAAAGAGGAAACAAAAAAAAAAAGGAATAATGGTGATGACAATTTTATTGGGTGATTTAAAAAGAGTCCCATTGACCACTTTTACAGTTTCAAACTTGAAAAGTCTAAAGAAAAGTATGAAAAAGGTGTAAAAAAAGAGGTAATGAAAATGAAATAATGATTTGCATTTGATTGGAATTCGTACCTGTTATATTTCTACATTATTAACTTGAAGAACTGAGATTAGCAAGCTTAAAAAGCCTTTTTTTAATCTGTTGGTTTCAATTATTATTTAATTTAGAGCAAGTTTTTTTTTAGATATTATTTCTTAATAAATCCGTTTATTTGAATAATAAATGGCCAATAAGTGCATAGTGTTGGGTGGGACATTACTCAATTTAAATAAGTATTTCTAATGATGTTACCATATTGTATTTGTTTCTATTTATAAGTACAAATAAGAGCAATATAATTAGTTCCACAACATTCAGTTATATAGAGGTTTCCAACTCGTCAAGAACGGTTTTACCCAAACCAAAGCCAAATCAAAACCAAATCAAAGTCAAAGTCAAACCAAAACCAAAGCCAGAGCCAGAGCCAAAACCATAATCAAAGTCAAAACCATAATGTGATATTACCCTGTACTTTTTAGAGACAGTAAACGGACACTTTTTTTTTATAAAAAAATAAAAAAATAGTTGATTTTGAGATTGCTAAAGTGGCAATTAGAGATATACATTATATATATTAGTATATATATAAACTATCATATAAGTGATGGATCCAGTTAATAGATTGAATCTAGGGAATAAAAGGAGGGCGAGACCTGTGTTGCCTCGGGTTGAGATTCCAATACCAGCGACGTCAAAATTCTCACCAGAAAATTCTAGTTCTGCAGCAGCAAGACGACAATCCAGAGAGGGTTTAAATGCGGGATCTTCGACAAAGGATGCAAGCGGGTACATGACTGGACTGCCCACCACAATCGAAGAATCAACTGATAGTGAAAACAGCTCATCCAATACTGCGCCCAGCATTTCTAGAGCTAGGAAACCGGTATTATCAGTGACAAATCTCTACAGGGGCCAATCTCAATTCAATCAAACTAAAGAGCGGCCTCCGAGATCCTTTCCTAAAATTATAACACAGGAAACCAGATTAAAGCAGAGCGGAATGGATATAATTGAAGGTCTTGGGGAATTGAGCATCGGCAGTTCGTCTAATTCAAACTCAATGAACAATGCTGCTTATAGCAGGGGCGAAGATAGAATGCTCAAAACGACGAGTACTAGCAGAAAGCCGCGTAGAAAGCTCACCACAGGAGGAGAGGGCTTCTCGGCTGGCCGTGAAGAAACTCCACTAAGCGAAGAATATGATCTAAATACCGACAACATTGAGATTTTGGATAAGCTAGGAGAAGGTGCCGTGGGTACGGTTTATAAAATAAAACACAAACCAACAGGAAAAATAATGGCGCGAAAGGTATGTAATTGCTGCTTATAACTCATAATTGCACTTATTTTATTTTGATGAAGTCGAAATTAACATGATTTGACTAATACATATATATATATACTTACCACTTTAGTTGGTGGCGGTTTATCCGGACGAAACCAGCAACAGACAGCTGGTCAGAGAACTAAGCTTTTTAAAAAAGTGCAACTCGCCATGGATTGTAAGGTTTTATGGAGCCTACTACTTGGATGATGATGATGGTCAAAGCATTTGCATGTGCATGGAGTACTGCAACGGTGGAAGTCTTGATGGTATCTACAAGAAGATTGGATCTATGAATGGGCGAATAGGCGAAGGTGTGCTTGGAAAGATTGCAGAAGCGGTGCTCAATGGCCTTGTGTATCTACATAAAAACCATATTATTCACAGAGACATCAAGCCATCTAATATATTGGTAACAGGGATGGGTCAGATAAAGTTATGCGACTTTGGTGTGAGTGGCGAGCTAGTTGACTCTATTGCGCAAACCTTTGTGGGAACAAGCTACTATATGGCGGTAAGAGAGTTTATATATTTGTGTGCTGTCTTTTCCTTTACTTGATGCAGTGTTCCTTTAATACTTTGGCGTGTCTTTTTAACTAACTGTTGAAAAAAAAAAAAAAACTTTAAATTGTTGTTAGCCCGAAAGAATCCAAGGCGTAGGCTACGCAGCTCAATCTGATGTGTGGTCTTTAGGCCTTACACTTCTCGAAGTGGCTCTTAACAGATTCCCATTTCCACCTGCTGGTTCCCCCCCTTTGACAATCATTGAGCTGCTGGATTATATTGTCCGAGTGCCAGCCCCTTCGCTGGACTCACGATACTGGTCGCCCGAACTCGTTTCTTTTGTTGATTTATGGTAATTACAACATATTTGAGTATTCCAATTGTGCAGCCTTATCCTTTCAACATCTCCAAGAATTAATCACATTTTTTGCTTTTCGGTAAACCAAACTCTGACTAACTAATCATATCAAATAGCCTGGTCAAATCGCCAAACGATCGACCAACCCCGATCAAAATGCTAGAGGAGCCATTTGTAGTTCAGTCCCAGAAACTGCGCCTAGACTTGAAGTCCTGGATCAAACAAGTGTGGTCAAGCTAACTACGCCACACCATTTAGTCTATCAACATGTGTTTGGTATAACCATACACTTGCCAACTCTGCATTTTTTTACATAGAACTCACTTTTGTTGTAGGAAGTTCAAGTTTTGATTATATACTAGGCTTTTTGTTTGATTTGGATATCGAAGGCAAATATCTGATTATGCCGAATATAGAAATCAGTATACAACATACAATATAAAATGTTTGCTTGGATTTAGATTACTAGATGCAAACTTTAAAGTACCAATAAAAAAGCTTTCCAAGAATCGAAAACTGTCTAGTTTATCCACCAGACAAACTATTTTTTATGGACTATTTATTCAATTTATCCACTTGCTTGTATCTTGTCTCTGATCATTCGTATATAAATTTAGGCCAGTTCCCTTTCTTCATACGAATCTATTTTGATGTTGATTTTGATGTTGATGTTGGTGTTGGTGATGTTTATTGGTCAAATTTGATCAACTGATACAGAAATGTATTTAACGCAATACATCATCGGTATAAAATATAAGCTATATTTCAATTATAATAAAAAATAAAAGCTACTCAGAACTTTTAATTCAATTGTATACATAAACCAACCATTATTTATATAAGCTACAACTGATATTAAAGCACTTTTTTAATACAACCCATGTTTTATGTCCTTATTGAAAGAAAAACAAACGGAATAGTAAGGCATTGAACGTACAAATAGAATCGTGTATAATTGTTTTTATTGAAAATATGATATTGAATATAAATCATTGAGCAATATATAATAAAAATTAAATGTCAAGTAAATAATAAAAACCAGACAAGTGTTTGACTCAGGAGCCTTGAAAAAAGTTTATCCGACTGTTAGGCTGTTGTTGATGTTGATGTTGATGTTGTTGTTGTTGTTGTTGTTGTTGTTGTTGTTGTTGTTGTTGTTGTTGTTGTTGTTGTTGTTGTTGTTGTTGTTGTTGTTGTTGTGTTGGAGATTCTGTTATAGATTTTTTAACGTAACATGGGCCACTTGAGCAATGTCTACTAAGAGCATCAGTTCTTGCAAAACCTCTGCGGCAATAAACGCAGGTGTATGGTTTGTCACCCGTATGTATTTTGATGTGCCGTTTTAAGTCATGGTTTCGAGCAAACGCCACGCCACAAATTGGACATCCATACGGCCGCAAGTTTGAATGCGACAAAATATGGGATTTTAAACTATAAAGCTTTTTGAATTTGGCATTACATGTTTCGACAGGGCAGTCGTATTCGGAGTTTGGATCTCGTTTCTTTGCTTTTTTCAGTTTAAAACCCAATGGGTTTTTCTTTTTGTTTATGTTAAGATAGAAGGATAGCATGTCTCCATTTAGCAGGTTTTTATCAGAGCTAAACTCGTCCATATTTACAAGATCTGAACTTTTAAACATCCCTTCACTACTTGGATCAAACTCAACTATTTCTCTTTTTAATCGGCTGCTGGTTTCGCTTTTGCTGTTCTCTATTCCGGTCAAAAAGCTGTTGATTTTCTGAGAGTTATTTAGATTTTCAAGTGGATAGATCTCCTTGCCGTGGATGACGCTTAGTGAGCTGTTGGGGTTTATGCTTTTTGATTTGGTGAAGTTAACAGAGCTGGGTTTTAACCTGATTCCAAAATTGTTAACTGGTTCATTTGCGCTGGAGATAAACGACATGTTGTTTTGGTAATCGATTGGTGGTAGCTCAGTTACACCTGTATTAAGCGAGAATATCGAACTGCCAACCAGTGCTTTGTTTTTTTTGCTTCCTGCTCTTCTTCCTCTCAGGGGTTTCCTTATTGGTGAAATTGGTGAAGATTTTGTTCTGGTGATTATATCTGGCTGGTTGTATATTAGGTCGTACAGACACCCATCTTGGCCACCAATATTTACACCATCACACATTTGAACACTATATTCTCCTATCTGTGGGTTTTTGAATAAGCTACACTCATTGAAGTTAGATGGAGTGTTCCCTTCTGGTGTGTACTTGGTTGCGGAGGAGATATAATTGTTGAAAAGGCCGTCAATGCCTGAATCAGTACTACCAGGAATATTCTGATTAATTAGATTTGGATTCTGTATGTTTTCGGCTATACCAAGCTGTGGAAACTGATCTATGCTTTGTTGTGCTTGGTGGAGCCCGAGTACACCTTGATAGTCAGTGCCATCAGTGCTAAACAGCTTTTGGCATTCGATATCAAATTGGAGTTTTTGGGCTGATTGGTTTGACTTTTGATTTCTTTCAATCCCATGGTTATTGTGCATAATTTCTTGAAAGTTGTTTGTTGATTGAGGGTATACGCCTGTTTTATCTTGGAACTTGTGTATAGATGTATCGTCTATTTTTAAAATGTAGGTTTGGCTATTATTGATATGTTTTCTTTTTATTGAGAAATAAAAGTAAGATCAGATTGGACAGCCTAATACAACAATGCAGCCAATTGTACGCAATTTCGACTTACTGATAATCCGGAAATTGCTACTTTTATTTAAAAGTATTTCAGTCATTCCGCTTTCCCAGTAGCAACCAAGGTCGTTAGACTGCGACTTGACCTGTATGTAGCTGGACCCGCTAAGTCCTTGGGAACAAACTAATGGGTTTCTGCTGGAGTCATCTCGTGCAATTATAGGCGTGAGCTGGTCGTTGACGCCTGTCTGCTTGTTATGGCCTTCTTGGTTGCCGCAGTTTAGCAAGCTCTGGTTATTTCTGTACTCTTGCTGGTATTTTATACCATTATCATTTAAAAATAGCTGATACTCGTCCAAGCCTGTACTGCCTAGGTCCATAGTTAACTGACTCGAAGCAAGTTGGCTTATTATGTAACTATTTTCATCAACGTTTTCGGGTTGGCCATTCAGTTGCAACAAAGCGCCAGTCATACTAAGACTGGGCTTTTTATCATTTTTAATTGATGCATACAACTCGTCCATAATTTCTTCAAATAAAAGATAGTTTTGTATATGGTACGATATGCCTGTTTTAACTAATAACTGTCTATTTTATTAAATATTTTTGAACTTAACCGGCACAGGGAGATCTCTGTACTATTCCGCTTTTGTTGTTGTTTTTTTTAGTTGTTTTGTTGTCTCTTTTTTTGTTGTTTTTTTTTGTTGTTTCTGTTGTTGTTTTTATTTGGTAGTTTGCTGCAGACAAATGTCAATGATATATTTGTGTGTGTATACAATCAGATGGAAGAAAGGGGGGTGCGAGGAATTTGGGATTTGGTATGTGTGCGTATGTGTGTGTGTGTGGCGATATACTATCCTAGTGTTATTATAGCTTGATGTCTAAATATCCTAGTTGGACTTTGCAACGGTGTACAATATCTTTAGTATAATAGGAAAGGGATCTATTAGTATGAATACTTCAGTATAGATTTTATTGTGAGTGTTCTTTTTGATTTTGAGTAGAAATTAGGGGAATTGACCGATGTGATATTGAAGTTTGGAGATTCGGTTATGCTTCATAGTATTTAAACATCCAAATACTGTCTTATCTGGCGTTTAAAACCTTGACTTTATTTATTTAACTGACTTCTTAAGCCAACACCTACTATAACACATTGCTAAAAAAAAGGTTTGTCGACTATTAACTGACTCATAACTATTAGTAGTTCTTAAGAATTGAAAGTATAGAGTTTATACACTTTCCTGAATCCTTTTAAAAGTATAATATGGTTTTGTTGAGACAAAGCAAAATCAAAGTACATTGTGTTATTCTTGAAATGATAATTAGAACCTTATTATGTCCATACAACTATCCATCATAAATAATTGAATTCAATTAACACTTAACATTAGTTAACTTGTTATTTTCCTTTTCCTTTATTTTAAAAAAATTCAAGTTGGAGGGCCCAGCTCATATTTAAATGTGCTTGGATACAAGTATACATGTATACACATATATGTTGGTAATAAAACACTCGATTGTTTCAACTGGTTTCATTCATCTGCCAATAAGGGTATGTCTTGTTTAACTTTTATATAATATATGTTACATACTGTTTTGTTCTATATACATTTATATTTATTATTATTTATTTTATATATTTATTTATTTTTTATTGAACCCTTTTTTTTTTTATTGAAATTTTATTGAAGCCTTTTGTTCTATATTTTATTCACTAATTGCTTTGTTTGCTTTATTTGTATTTTTTATATTATTGAAATACTTTATTTGTTTTTGCTAATTTATTCTGTTTACGAACTGTTTATTTCTCAGACTGCTTTATTATAATTCACTTTACTAGTTGCCCAGTTTTGTTCTGTTCCAACTTGCGTTGCTTTAGATAAAATTCATACGTATATTTGCACACCTTCACTACACACAACCACACCTGGTTTAAATCAATAGAACTTTTTTTGTTTTTTTTGCTTTTGTTGCTTTTGTTGCTTTTGTTGCTTTTGTTGTATTATACTTGAAGAAAAGTAGTGTCATTATTTACCAAATAATACGCTGATTATATATCTTCCTGAAGTTAATTGTAATATACAAACCAAACCCTGGTTTGATTCAATTATAATCAACTCTAGTTAGAAAAAAAACGAAAAAAACAAGGTGAAATGAAACGAAATAAAGGAAAGAAAGAGAGCTTCAATGTTGAAATTTTAAACAATTTGATATAAAATAGAGTAAAATAGAGTAAAATGAAATTTTAGTTTGAATTCCAGTTCATTATAGTCTCAGCTCCAATTTTTCTCACCAAAAAGTGAATTCCAATTGCCGCCTGAATCACTTGTTTACCCAAAGTAACTATTATCTATTGTTCAACATACCTCTTGATACATATTTGATACAAAGCGGCTTTTTGGAAAGTTTACACCGGTTGCTCCTAAAAATCGACTTTTCAATCCTTAACTAACTCAATCCATACTCTAAATCTTTTAAGAGATGGATATACATGAAATAGACCATTCAAGAATGTATCAACAGCACTTTACATCTTTTCAACTGCCCCAACCAGGCTATAACTACCATGGATGGGTTAAACACTAACATGATGATTTAACAACCACAAAATTTGTTTTTAATTTCATTTTACTCTTGGTTTTACGCATAAACACGAATATAAAGTTGTTGAATAGTTTATAGTACGCGCATGTATTTTACCGAGTAACTTGTCCAAAGTTCGAGTTAACTACAACACAGTGTTGCTTTTAGCCATCAGTCCGATGGCATCCGGATTCATGTTAAGAAACTTTGACTCAGAGTTGTGCTATATTATCAACATTGTTCTAAGCGGGCTTGTATGCTTTATTGAGGGTCTAAATATTTCAAATGCATCAAAGAATATATCAATTGTCAGGAAAAGTGTGAATGAAGTTTGGCAATGAATTGAGAGTTCAAGTTTTTTCAGAGAGCTTGTTGCATATTTATTGACATTAATCCAAAGCAATTTTTGGCTTCAATGATGCGGTTTAGCATCATAGTGGTTTCCAAAATAGCTCATAACAGCTATGCAATGATGGTAGTACAATCTAGCGTGGTGTGCCATCTCAAACCGACAGAAATATCAACTAATCATGTTTTGATTGTTAGCACAACTACTAACAGCTATTGTACTTTTTTAAACAACAAAAAAGTATTTTCTAATACTGAATTATTGTTTTGTACAAGCTAGATTGTTGGGTATTTGATAAAAAGCACAACGGTAGTAAAACAGTCGATGAATAGGCGAGTTTGGTCAAATCCAACAAACAATATGGCACTTTGATTATTGAGTCTTGGAGTCAAAACGAGTTTAAAATCAAAATCATACTTTTAAACTACTTCTATTATATTCTCGTTTTATACATGTGGACTAGATATCTTTCCCATTTCATTTCCACACCACTTTCCACACCACTTTCAACACCACTTTCAACACCACTTTCAACGCCTTTCCTTTTTTCTTGTTGTGGGTGTGACACTTTTCATAACTTGACGCTTAGAACAAAAAAAGCTGTTCGAGTTGAATATAATAAAATAAAAAGCTGCACGATTTAAGTGGGATCTAAACTGTTAATTAGAAACACCACAATTGTTGTAAATGAAGCCAATTGATAATATACCTGTTGATTTATTTAATTTTATCTCCTAATTTAAATCTAAACCAGCACCGCCAATAAAAACACTATACTGAATTTTTAAAACTACAAAAATAAAGATAAAACAATCAAAAGTCTTCAACAATCAAAACGTGAAAAAGAAAAAAAAAGAAAAAAAATCTTATCGATGGAGCAAACCTATGATTTGGGAAGAAATAAAAAACAAGTAAATTCGCCTAGTTTTCCAAACGGTCTCAATAACTTTTAATAGCCACAAGCAGATTCGTGTGATGCCTTGTTACACATAATGATTTGTTTATGTGTAGTTCTGAATATCATCAATGTAACCTAATAGAAATGAGGAAAAAAAGAGATGAGATATTGTAGACAGGATTTAAATAAGGAATATAATGCAAAACATAAGCATAATGCCATTTTATGATATTTTATCAGGTTTAATTTATCAAATGTTAGCTGTTAACTATACCAGCCTTTGATCATCGGTTAGTTGCACCATGATTATTGATTATCTGAATTGAGATGTATATGCCACACGTATACTTGTTTACCTTTCAGCTGATTGAAGCTTCTCAACAATTGTGTCTGTTTAATAATTATACTTAGAACACACCAGTGTTTGGTAACCTAAACCATTGTTGCTCTCAAAGTAACAAGTACCAAACTTAGTCGGTTATAACTAAGTATATAAATAAAAATATAAAAGTAGTAGTTGATTCCAATAAAAATAAAAGTAGTAGTTGGGTTAGTATTTTTTTAAAGCGTGTACAAATTGTTTTTAATGTTACGGGACTGGGCTTGGTGAGACCAATGTGATTGATTCCAAAATCACAATGACTCGCCCCTACAATCAGCTAAAAAGCGAGTGAAAAAAGAAAAAGAAAAAGAAAAATAAAAAAATTTCAATAAAAAAGAGAAAAAAAAGCACTATTAGCACTTTTCCCGACATTAGTTTGGATAGTTATCTAATAACCCATCTACTTATACATAAATTTTGATAAATATTTCAGAAGAATCATAGGGAAGGGGGGCCAATAAGGCAAATGGGAGAGCATTGTTATTTCAAAAGTTCTAGAGGTCTTGACAAACAAGTCCACATATTTTTGTTCACTTTTAGACTAATAAGAGAAAAGACAATTATGCGAACAATTAGTTTTAATTTATGTTCTTAATTAACTAATTTCAACGAGAATAAGCTTTATTTAGTTGACATTTTTGTGTAATATTTTGGTAATTACGACTATTGGAGACCAAACTTGTTAGATTTAAACACGCCTTAAATACAAAGGTTCATTTGGTTGTATAAATGTAAATGTGATTCAGTAAATCAACGTTATGGTTATAACCTCAAAGCAAATTTATGGATTTACGTAAAACCAAAAAGCCTACGCTCAAAAAAAGTTTGCGCTAATTCTATTAAAAAACATTTTTGTTATTATCGCGAGTCTATTAAGATTTTTTGAGCAAAGAAACAATTACCCTAAATGTTGTTGTATTTATAATGTTTTTATCAAAGACTAATGCTTTATTTTTACGTAAAAAGTATTTAGAAAAAGAAAAAAAATTCAGAAAAAGAAACTCGAGTTCAATAAAGTTAAATAAATTCAATTGTAAGTCCCAGATAGATAATTGGCCAGAAAATCTATAAAAATAAAACGCCCATTGGCTGTGGTTCTTTTGTCTGAAATTTCGCTATCCTCATTTGTGATTTTTCATGATTTGAATCATGGATTGAATTAGGAATTGGTGTTACTGAGAGAATAGCCTGAAATGATAGGATTTGGTTATGAGCTGCATATTTCTATTAGGACATAAAGCAGGCAATCGATAAATCAAGTGAAATAAAACCAAAATAGAAAAGAAAAGAAAAATCAAATTCAAGAAATAAAATGGTAGATTAAAACAGATAGAGCAAGTAAAATTGTTAACAAATAATCAGAAAAGTAATTTTTTGAACAGGCGATTTTCACATTTCAGTATTCGACATAACGGTGGAAATAAAAAAAGCATACCAATAAAAAAAAAGCATAACAATAAAAAAAAAGCATACCGCAAGCCCAATATAAGACGAAGGTAGATAAGTGGTATCTAAACAGGTGAAGCCGCTATAAGTATATTTAAATTAAAAGTTCAAGTACAGAATCCCCCCTTTTTCTTTAAAAAAAAAAAATAAACAGTACAAGTTTACTAATTAGAGTTTTTAAAAGGTTCAGCACAAGCAGGGAATTACTATAAAACCGGGTAAAGTCTACTATAGTGGAAGTAAAAGGATATCCAAGCGATTGCTAACTAACAACGGATACTAATTGAAAACAAAAAGAATCGTAAAGCGTATATTGCAGAGGGCTGAGAGTCGGTTAAAATGAAAAAATCGGGAATAGCAACTAATGAAAAGTACTCGTTTAACCATGTGGGTAGCCTAAAAAATGCTAAAAATGGGATAATAGCAAACTCCCAAAAGAAAGGTAAGTCGATTTTAACTAAATTTAAAAGAAAGAATCAGTGTTATTTGCAATTCGAGCAAGACTAAGATTAATTTGGTCCATTCTCTAAATGGGGTTTAGAACACGTGGAGCCGATAGAGATAAAACTGAAGCTGGAAGATCTTTCGATTTCACCCATCAACATAATGAAGGGGACAAGTTGTACAAATGGTACTGATATTAATAGTGAAATTGGGAGTATTTCGCAAGATATATACATAGATTTATCAAGATCTCAAAATGGATTGGGGAAAAATAACCTAATGGAAAGCATAGAGAACAGGGTAGATGAATCTGAATTCAACAGGAGTACGAGAGAAAATTCGCCAACTGTGCCTATTTACCAACCAGGCAAATTTTGTACACAACCTGATTTGGACCAAAACGCAGTGCTGTGCAATACAAATATCCAAAACACAATTGATGACCCTGAAATATCCCCAAACGAGTGGAAAACAGAAAAGCTGTTGAAAACGTCTGCATCTGTGAGATCAGTATCAAAGAAAATATGTAAGTTTGGCGCTATGGGCAATGTAATGAAATGATTACAACTGTCTGCTTTTTTGCTCTAGTTGTCTGCAGGTAGTCTGATATTATAAAAATGATTGGTTTCGAGTAATGAGAGGATGTTACTTTGAAGGAATTAACCAATTAAACGAACTTATACTCGGGCTGTAATGTTTTTGTAAATATACTCTTAATAAACCCTGAGTCGGCTATCTATGTTGTTAAACTTGCGAAAAATAGCAAAATCAATGATCAAGCTAATCAATTCCAAGCAGTGTATGATTGTAACAAAACCAGGAGAGAATACGCTTATCAGTTTAACAAGAGATTTAGCGGTGTGGTTGATAACCACGTACTTTTCAGGCTGTCCTACCGGAATGACAGTGTAAGTAGCAGGACCGAATAAGATGACACAAAAATTAAAATCAGTATTGGGAGGGGAAATGGCTGATTAGGACGCCTTTGATCATTTTAGCATAATTATTTTAAATCGTCTGCGTTGTTTTTTTTACTTGCTCGCGTTAGCACGACCTCCAACTTGACGTATATATTTATAAATGTCTAGGACTAAACCAGAAACACATATTTGGAGGTGGCAGTGATACTAACAAAGTGGTGTTCGTGTATTATGGGTGGGATACTTTAGGTATATCGAAGAGTCTTTGATGAAGGACAAAAAATTCAATCTAAGCAGGGTAGTCCAAAAAGCGCCACTAGCTGCGGAAAGGATTAAGCCATGGACGTCGAAGTTATGTGCAGAGCAGCCTGAGCTATTTGATTTTGTTATTACGCTTGGTGGCGATGGTACATTTTTATATACATCGTGGCTATTCCAAACAGTGGTTCCCGTGGTCATTCCATTTGCCCTGGGGTCGTTGGGATTTTTAACAATATTTGATATCAAAAAGGCCAGGAAAGTTTTGAAGCGGGCAATAAACATGGGAGTTTATGTTGACCTGAGGATGCGGTTTGCAGTAACAGTGTATCGGTTAGCCAAAAAAGAATATATCCGGGACGAGTTTTTTTCGCAAACAAAAACAAAAGGCCTAAACAAAATCCCGCCAAAGCCTCGGACAGACCACGGGGGGTACTTGCAAGTAAAGAGGTCCAACTCGAGAAAATCAATAAGCAGATCGTCCAGTGTGAGGTCCAAAAGTCAACTGGGCCACTCCAAAGACCGCACTTTGAACACTAACTCGGACTGCCTGGGCAGCAACAGCGGGCCGCTGTTTGGAAAATATGACTCGGATAAAAGCACGATTTGGAACGAAGGCGATGCACACACATCAAAAACACCATCGGGTTTAAACATTGGAGATAGGTACAACCGGTCACCAATAGACGTGTTTGGGACCTCGGGGTCAGACCGATCAACATCGGCTAGAAAGGGGTGGGACATAAAACCAATGCCCCAGTTCCAGGAAAGCGTTAAAACACCCACCGAGTCTAAATCGTTAAACAGACACGCGAGCATCAGCGAACGCTCACTCTCAAGCAGAAGAAACACGATAAGCTCAAGAAGTGGCAGAAACGACGAGTCTGCATCAGTAAAGTCTGTGTATCTGTCTTCCTCAAACAGCAAATTCCACAAGAAAAAGCACCTTGACATTGAAAGCTCCCACTCCGACAACAACTTTGACGGCACTCCTAAAATTGCCAACAACGCGTCGACTGCTGCTGTCAAAAGAGACGATTTATGGATTAAAGGCGAAACTCTACATGTACTAAACGAGGTTGTAATTGATAGAGGATCCAATCCATTTATTACCGTTTTGGAACTTTATGCTGATGGAAGACACCTAACTACCGTCCAGGCTGATGGTTTGGCCCTGTCAACGCCCACAGGATCAACAGCATATTCGGTAAGTACTTTTTTCCCATACTAACAATCTTATTTGACATTCTTATTCATATCTATTTTTATTTCTACTTCTACTTCTACTTCTATTTTTATTTCTATTTCTATTCGTGTTACTAATATCTACTGGCTGTGGGGATTTTTCATTATAGCTGGCTGCTGGTGGTTCCCTAGTTCATCCGGAGATACCTGCTATTCTGGTGACACCTATCTGCCCGCACACCTTGTCATTCAGGCCAATGCTGGTCCCGGATTCAATTGCCTTACAGGTCCAGGTTCCCCCAGACAGTCGCAATACTGCATGGGTGTCGTTTGATGGCCGTAATAGGATTGAGCTAAACAGGGGCGATCATGTAATTGTCACTGCTTCAAACTACCCACTTCCAACATTGGCCAGTTTTGAAAACAAAGACACAAGTTGGTTTGAGAGTTTAGAAAGGTCTTTGAATTGGAACCAAAGACAACGCCAAAAGCAACACAACATCATTGTTGACTCTGAAGAGGAGGTGTGCATTTATGACGATGAGGAGAGCCATGCTGATGACGAATGCTAGCATACTTTTATCCAAACGCTTTTCCGACACAAGTAGTGACAACTACGACGTGTGTATTCCCCTTTTTGTAGTATCCACAACTCTGCTTTGCAGCAGCATACGTGTAACTGGCACCTGCCTTTGGTTCATCGCGCAACCACACTAAAACACAATTCAAGTTGTATTACTAACTCGTTAGACCCGTCAAAAATTAGATCCCAAATACCATTATTAGTTTAATATTTTCTTACTATTTTGTTTATTTACTCTTCTACACGTATCTATTATAAATTTGTTTTATATACACACATATCACTCCAATCTTGAAATTCCAGCTTTACTAGTGCGGCTTGTAATGTTCTGATTATTCTTGAGCACAAAAAGATACACGATGAGTATACTTGGCTTTCTATCCCCAATGGGATTCGCAATATAGAGCATTGGATTCTGCCTATTTAAAATTGTAACTTCGATACCAACAGAAAACGCCAAATCTTATATATAAAACCTTGTACATTTGTTGACAGTTATAAATAAGCCTAGACTTTTATCTGGTATTTAGAACAGCCAGTAACTTGGCCTCTAACGACAATTACAAGTAGAAAATTCACCAAACTGACCAATATAATAAAGTACTAATGAAAGGAGTAATTTATGAAAGTAAAATATTACTTTATTAGCAATTTAAAATGCTTGAATTATACAATACCAAAAAAGTGAAAACTTGGTAAAAGCGAATAGGATATACCCATCAATTTGTTCAATAAGAGTATTTTATTTGGTCTTCAAAAATTTCCGAAAGTAAACGCCGTTCGTTCATTTACAGCAATAATTACAAATCACCTTAACTAAATATATGGTAGGATCGCTTGAACAAAAGATTATTGCCAAATTATTTAAATTAGTTTGGGTTAATTATCCAAGCTGGAAAGGTTTACCTAATAGCATTAATAATACTAATAACATTAAAGGAAAAAAGCGCAAGTAATCACAACTTTAAAAGGTGCTTGCAAGGTATTAATAGAAATGATAGTTTAAAATCTTGTAAACTACCGAACCTTATAAAATAGTTGTGGTAATTTAGCTGAAGTAATAACCTCGAAAAACTAGTTAAATTAACGCGATTTGTTAACGGACTCTTTTTTCCAATTTATCCTAAAATTACAATTAGCTTTCACTATTTCAACACAGCATTAGTGCAAAGAGCACAAAAATATTTTCATTCACTCAACGTACAGCATAACTACATCCTTTTATTCCATAACTAATAGTGTTTTATATATTTATATCAAAAGGTAAAACATTGCACACAATTCAAATCGATAGCAATACAACTTTGAATCAAAATACTCAACAATCGTAGCAAAACATAACATACTTAACAGCCATAACATAGCATAACATAACATAAGAAATGAGCGACTACAAAAATATTGATAGACGGGGCTCGTACCAACTCAGAGCTCTATTCCGCAGCAAGCTATCATACCAAAAACGGCAGCTTGGAAGCAACATATTCATTGTCATCATTTGCCCGATATTGATGTGTTTAACAGCCGGATTTTTTGCTTATCTGGTACGGAACCTTTTATCAGTCAACTTTGTAGAGGATAATTATCTGACATGTTCTAGCCAAAAAGTCAGCGACGAATACAACATCCCCCTAAACACTCTCGACGCCAATAATCTACCGTCAATCAGCGGTATAAAAATACCACATGCGGATACAAAACTAAAATACAAAGCAACAAACAGCATAATAATGCCAAGATTTGTTGAAGACAAAACATTCTACCAAACACCATTTGAGCTAGTTGATCCGAACCCCAGTTGCTCGTGGTGGTTTGGCTCAAACTACACATATAATGATAACTACGAAAAGGATCCACAGATACCATTGTACATGGGACAAGACACGTAAGCATAAAACACAATATAGCACAATAACGTTTGGTGGGACGCGATAATGGAGAGCTGGATATGATATAGCAACGTATATAAATGCATAGTAACGTATATGATTTGGTAAATTTAGAACACGGAAGCCTGCTCCCTTGGGTGGCTGGTTCAGTAATGCAGTGCTTTCCAAGCATTTCCTAAAGCTGTTTATCAACCAGAAATATCAGTGGGCGTTGGTGAAAGACGCGCCAAACGGAGGTGCGGGATACATGCAATCCGTTCCAACAATTGCACTGAGTTCAGTAAACACGCGATCAGGAAAAAAAACAGGGAGAGAATCAAGAAAAAAGGCAAAGAGTTTAAGTGACAACGTAGCAGTAAACCCGGCAGCAATTTCGTCTGTGCAGCAGATTCTATCAAGCAAGGCATACTCAAACCTGCTAGAGTCACGCAATAGGACAGGAATATTGGGCATGATAGAAACAGATGCGTATGTAAGCTTGGGAAACATAAAAAACGAAGACAACACGGTTTCGTCGGGACCAGTGGGGATAAAGCCGGTTCCGTACTTTGAGCAGGTCGGAGACAGCAGTACAAGTGAGGAGGACATTGACGACCAGCTGAAAAGGATTATTTCCAGAGTGATATCGCAGTTCTCGACACTTGACGCAAAAATCATTGATTCAAAGCTGCTGAACGCTAGCGTTGAGGAAAACAGGGCCAGCTTGTCAAACTACTTTGCAAAGGTTGGGGCCATAGTGAACCAGATACCATGGGGAGCGCTCATTTTTGACGAGGCGGATATGCCAAGCAGAGAGTGGAGATACACGATGCAGTTTGGAACCAACAAGCAGCTGGAAAACACGGGATTTTTTCCAACGGTTATGGACCGGTTGGTGACCCAACAAACACAGCTCAGTTCGGCTATTTTGAAATCAACAGTGAACAGCCAATCAGCGCAAATAGTTCATGGGCTGAGAGCAATGCCGCAGATATTTTTGCAGAGATTTGATTTTCCGTTCAATCGGCTTGTTACAATGGTTATTCTTCCGCTAACAGTATCATTTCTAATCTCAGTCTTTGTGAACATATTGGTGAAAGAGAAGGAAGAGAGGATATTGTCAATGATGCAGATGTGCGGACTCAAGATGCACTACCACTACATCGCGCACTACATCCACTTCTTTTTGATGGCCTCGACCTCATTACTGGTGCTTTCAGTAACAGGATACTTTATGAAGTTTGAGATATTCACAGAAACAGCACCATCGGTGTTGGTGATTCTGTTTGTTATCTGGTGCAATGTACAGATAGTCATGGCGTTCTTTTTGTCGACTATCTTCAGTTCCAAAAAGACTTCGATTGTGATAGTATATTTTATAGTGTTTTGGAGCGTAATGATTCATGCAGCTATAGCAAGAATGTACCAGGTTAATGTACCGATAGCATACATGATATGGCCGCTATTTGCCATGTTTCGGGCATTGGAGAAGTTATCAGCAGCAGCTGTTGCAACAACCCGACCTGGATATACACTTCAAGATCTGGTTGTTGGCGATGAGGTCTTTACCTGCATGCTATTTATGGTTGGCGGATGCTTTGTGCTGTTTGTCCTGATTATGTATCTAAACCAGGTGCTTCCAAGTGAGTACGGAGTGAACAAAAAGTGGCATTTCATATTCACTGACGTTTTCAAGCAGAGGAGGCAAGAGTACTATGATATTGGGGCCTTTGACGAGAGCGAGCTTGACAGCGAGGACCAGGATGTGAAAAGCGAAAGAACCCGAGTTTTGGATGGCAAATACTCGCAAAACGCACCGCTGGTTCTCAAGCGCGTGCGTAAGGTGTACGCGGGCGGGAAGATTGCGGTGAGGGACGTTACGTTTGCGCTGGAAAAGGGGTCGATTTTTGGGCTGCTGGGAACCAATGGGGCAGGAAAGACATCGACAATATCGATGCTGACGGGACTGTACAAGATGACATCGGGGGCGGCTAGATTGGCAGGGTTTGATGTGACGACGGAGATTGAGCAGGTGTACAGGCACATGGGGATTTCGCCGCAGTACGACATTTTATGGGACGACTTGAGCGTGGAGGAGCACTTGTACTTTTATGCAAGGCTTAAGGGAACGCGGCCAGAAAACGAGGAGGCGTATGTGTACGAGGCGTTGGACAGCGTTGACCTTGTTCCGTTTAAGGATCGGATGTCAAAGAATTTGTCGGGGGGACAGAGGCGGCGGTTGAGTTTGGCGATAGCGTTTATTGGGAGGCCAGCGGTGGTGTTCCTTGACGAGCCAACAACGGGGCTGGACCCAGAGGTGCGGCGTACGGTGTGGGACGTGATAAACAGGTACCGGGAGACAACGAGCATAGTGATTACAACGCATAGCATGGAGGAGGCGGAGGTGCTGTGCGATCGGATTGGGATTATGGCAAACGGAACGCTGAGATGTTTGGGGTCGCAGCTGAGGTTGAAGCAGCTGTACGGTAGCGGGTTTTTGCTGACGGTTTCGGCGAATGAGCGTGCAATGGCAGACGTGATAAAGTATATTGAGGATATGCTGCCTAAAAGTGCGCGGATGATAGATGACTTCAACAACATGGCGTCGTGGGAGTTTCCGCCTGAGCCTGGGCTTGTATCGTTTCTGTTTGAACGGATTTGCGAGGACAAGAAGATGTATGGGATCAATGACTGGGGAATCAGCCAAACAACGCTTGACGAGGTGTTTATGAGAGTTTTGAAGGAGAGCGATGCTGAGGCTATTTTGTAGGGTGGGGGGATGTTGTTTGTATTATAGTTCTTGTTNGCAACAACCCGACCTGGATATACACTTCAAGATCTGGTTGTTGGCGATGAGGTCTTTACCTGCATGCTATTTATGGTTGGCGGATGCTTTGTGCTGTTTGTCCTGATTATGTATCTAAACCAGGTGCTTCCAAGTGAGTACGGAGTGAACAAAAAGTGGCATTTCATATTCACTGACGTTTTCAAGCAGAGGAGGCAAGAGTACTATGATATTGGGGCCTTTGACGAGAGCGAGCTTGACAGCGAGGACCAGGATGTGAAAAGCGAAAGAACCCGAGTTTTGGATGGCAAATACTCGCAAAACGCACCGCTGGTTCTCAAGCGCGTGCGTAAGGTGTACGCGGGCGGGAAGATTGCGGTGAGGGACGTTACGTTTGCGCTGGAAAAGGGGTCGATTTTTGGGCTGCTGGGAACCAATGGGGCAGGAAAGACATCGACAATATCGATGCTGACGGGACTGTACAAGATGACATCGGGGGCGGCTAGATTGGCAGGGTTTGATGTGACGACGGAGATTGAGCAGGTGTACAGGCACATGGGGATTTCGCCGCAGTACGACATTTTATGGGACGACTTGAGCGTGGAGGAGCACTTGTACTTTTATGCAAGGCTTAAGGGAACGCGGCCAGAAAACGAGGAGGCGTATGTGTACGAGGCGTTGGACAGCGTTGACCTTGTTCCGTTTAAGGATCGGATGTCAAAGAATTTGTCGGGGGGACAGAGGCGGCGGTTGAGTTTGGCGATAGCGTTTATTGGGAGGCCAGCGGTGGTGTTCCTTGACGAGCCAACAACAGGGCTGGACCCAGAGGTGCGGCGTACGGTGTGGGACGTGATAAACAGGTACCGGGAGACAACGAGCATAGTGATTACAACGCATAGCATGGAGGAGGCGGAGGTGCTGTGCGATCGGATTGGGATTATGGCAAACGGAACGCTGAGATGTTTGGGGTCGCAGCTGAGGTTGAAGCAGCTGTACGGTAGCGGGTTTTTGCTGACGGTTTCGGCGAATGAGCGTGCAATGGCAGACGTGATAAAGTATATTGAGGATATGCTGCCTAAAAGTGCGCGGATGATAGATGACTTCAACAACATGGCGTCGTGGGAGTTTCCGCCTGAGCCTGGGCTTGTATCGTTTCTGTTTGAACGGATTTGCGAGGACAAGAAGATGTATGGGATCAATGACTGGGGAATCAGCCAAACAACGCTTGACGAGGTGTTTATGAGAGTTTTGAAGGAGAGCGATGCTGAGGCTATTTTGTAGGGTGGGGGGATGTTGTTTGTATTATAGTTCTTGTTAATGTTTTTTACTTTTTATATTGTTATTTTATATTTTATAAACATTTCAATCTAATTATTTATTGCTAAATTGCCTGTCTGTTGGCCATTGTACGTTAAGTTCCTGCTTACGTACTTTAGTGTCAATTGACTATTCTTTTATAAGTTACGTTTGATCGATTTCTTCAACCAACAATTACTTTGATCCGGTATATATAACAGAGCATTTTTTTCAAGACTGCAATAATTCATCTTTAATTTTAAAGCGTTTATTGTACATCCCTTAGAAAACTTTTCAAATGTATAAGTATAGCTCTGATACATCATCGCAGCACCTTTGAACAAGCTCTTTTTTTATTTAATTCCCGGATATATGATTCAGTTGAACGAGCTCTACTTATTGAGCTCAAATATCAAACATCCCCAGCTTATTTGCCTAGTTCAATAGTAGTAAAGCTAGCCCAGATCCAACTCGGTTAATTAAAAAAATGTTCGTCACATTTGAGGCGGTAGAGTCAAATATTTATATGTTTATTAATTACAGCAAACTAGTCCCAAAAGAGCTAGTAAATTGGTGAAAATTTAGAAAACTGGCCGTTGGCAGTTTTATTTTAGGTGAATACGTTAAAATTGTTTAACTACTGTTATTCATGTGTTGGAACCATTCTCAGCAGATCAGCCAACTCCACCACATTCAGCTTTGGGCAATGTGGTTGATTAGCAACCATATCTTTTGAATGTGAGTAGACAGCAACAGCATATTGATGACATTGTGGTAATTTACCAACCTCAATATTCCATGTATACGTGTTACTAATATCTAAAACCTGTTTACAATTTTTTTTTAATAAACCACATGTTCAGCATCTACACCTTCATACTTTTTCAATACTAAAAAAAGATAGTAAAGTAAGGTATTAGTAATTTTACAAATCGTTACAAAGTCTTACTTTAATGTCACCTTTTGCGCCATCGCGATGAATAGATATTGTTTTATAATCTAAATTAAGACCCAAGCCAACTAACTTGGAAACAGCTTCTTTTATTGACCAGTACCTAAAAATTTCGCTAGTGGCTTCTGCGTGATCGTTCAAAAAAAGCATACCGTTGATAGTTTCAAGCTCGACTTCCGTAAACTAAATCCATGCCAATCATTGTTTCATAAGGTTTTTTTGCAATTCCAAGTGGCAGATTACAAAAAACAAAACGTATAAAGTGGACTGTAATGATGTTGGCAGCGATGCTATATCGTATATTGATGATAATTCTAACCTGTGAGCTTATCTCCTTTAAAAATGTGAAAATATCAACATCACTAGGAACTTGTGCCTTGGAAACGTCTAAACCTATAAAGCCGTTTTTGTTTACACCCGCAACAACCCATGGCCAATCATGCGAAATATTGAAACCAATTGTTCCCCATTTTTGACTAAACTGTTTACTAAATGTTGGCTTCCCAAACTTGCTAACGCATATTTCGAATGAATTCCATAACTCGCGTATCTCCATGGCTCGCGTATCTACCTTGACATTAGTTAGCACCGCCGAAGTCATTGCACGAATAAGTAGACGACCGATAAACGCCATTGAAGAATCTCTTTTTGTTCTGAATGCAGATATTTTTTCTTGTTCTTCTAAACTTAGCCACTTCCGGTGTACTTCATACTCCTGGCAAAGCGTTCGATAACGAAGATGTTAAACTCGGGTTTGATTAATTTGCTAAAAGGCGAACTTTTTAATTTACCAAAACAATAATAAACGGAATTAACAATCCCGGCTTGTAAAGGCATTATATTGGAATGGTACCTACAAATAAACCGTCTTTTACCTTTTCGAACTCCAAATCTTCAATGTTAATGGCCCACAAAAGCATACTTACGAATTAATGCCTGATTCACACAGTAAGCGTCTTCTTATTCAAGTAAACGTTTTTTTTTTCCTTTTCATTGGTATAGCTTTATGTTAAAGTGCCCAATTTCGCTGTTGTGTTTTTTTTTTTTGTGAAAAAACGTACGACACTAATACAATTTTGGGTTGTGTGGCTCTCGAGTTTATTTTGAATTTATAATTGTGAATTGAGAATGGACAACTTTAGCTATTTTTTTTCTTTTGATGAATTTGATTTTTGGTATATTTTGTTTTGTTTAGTTGCTTTTAGCGTTCTTTCTGTGTTATTATATTTAAATTGGATCGAAGGTAACCCGGCGCTTTTTTTATTTCTCTGGGTTGTACAAATGACTTTACCACACTCATCAGCGTAAAAATATTTGCAATTTATCTCGTGTTGATTTGCCAAAACTTCTGTCATTGATAATTTCTCCAATTATATCACTTGGCTCACCACAAAAAAAATTTTACATTTAAAACAAATTTAGTTGACAGTTGTATTGATTTTTTTCTTTATAAAAAAAAAAGTGGGTTTGAATGCGGGATTCTATTACTAAGTTAATTGCAATTTTTTTTCTGTGAAAATAGCAACAATTTTACTTTTAAATCGCATCAAGCTGGTAAATAAAAAAAAACTTCTAATTAGCAATTTTAAAATCCACTTTTTATGACGATAAAAGCTCAACAGTAACAATATACAACAAAAGATATGGAATCCGACTCAAGAGATGTGGCTCGAATGTGGAGGGTCTATAGGACGATTTATCAATTGTGTAGAGACAGAGTAATTACCATCCATTTAATATTTGATAATTTTGATTAACTGCTGAAAGCAGATCTGATACTGTATTAGTGAAATTTCAAATGCTCTCCAAATGATGTATGCATAAATTTGAGTAGAGCAAGGCATAATATCATTCATCAATATCAATTTCTATATAGTATTTGGTATTTGGTATTTGGTATTTGGTATTTGGTATTTGGTATTTGGTATTTAGTATTTAGTATTTAGTATTTAGTATTTAGTCTCAACCAAGTAACTAATTAAAAAAACACGAATTTTGTATAGGGCTTTTTGGTGGGACAGCGTGATTTAGAAAGAGATCTGAATTCATTTGCATCTGAGTTCGCTCCAAACAATGTTGTCGAGTAAGTATAATTCAGCCCAGCAACAATGGGTATATTTGACTTGGAAAATTGTGTCCGATGATTTAACTTTACGTGTATATGTTTCTATCATCATTTAGCCGTAATCGTTTGACTTTCCTAGTGCAAAAGCGTGATGATCCTTCTGATCAGATGCTTGTCTTTTTCCCAGAGGAGAAATCTGTTGGAATCAAACCAATTCGAACGTAAGCGGCCTTTGTTTAGCTTAAAGGGATTTATGTATTGCTAGTTCCAAAAAAAAAGCGATTGAATGTGGACACGTTTTGATTTTGAGCAATTACTTTGTGTACGTTTGTATAACCAGATATGCAGAAAAGATGGTTGCCCAGGGAGTAATAAAGGGGATTATCATATATAGAAAGAGTATGACCTCATCTGCTAACAAGGTAAAGAAATGAACATTCCTTTTTATCTCAATATTAACTCACGGTTTTGGAGCTATTTAACTAATGCAGCTATGTTTTTCCATTTGTGTTCTTTTGTCCTTGGTTTGGCTTGATAGATTTTATCACAAATGTCATCCAAATATCAGCTTGAGGCGTTCCAAGAAGCAGACTTGTTAGTAAATATTACTCAGCATGAACTGGTTCCAAAACATGTAGTGTTGACTAACGACGAAAAGAAAACACTTTTGCAACGATAGTAAGACCTATTGCCATTTATACTACTAGCTCTTCTTTAACTGCTTGATTGATTAATAACATTAATAATAATAATAATAGCGAAATTAACTTTTTTGATACTAAAACATTTGTTAGCCATCTAAAAGAAGCTCAGTTGCCAAGAATACAAGTGACTGACCCAATCGCCAGGTACTATGGAATGAAGAGAGGCCAGGTTGTAAAAATCATCCGTGCCTCCGAAACCGCTGGACGATATCTTACGTATCGTTTATGTCTTTAAGTACTAAAGCCAATATATATATATACCATTTTTTTAATAATAAACCTACTCCAAATAAAACCAAGTCGGGTTTATAAGCTATGGTGAATTTTTATTAGATATGTTTGCTATAATAACCACTAGACTATGACTGGTTTTATAATAAAAAGCTAGTTTTAATGTTTTGGCACTATGGGTACATTTACAACTATTCATCTGCGTAACACGTTCTAAAAATATTAACATATTGACGCATTTATGTTGTGTTGTGTTGTGTTGTGTTGTGTTGTAAAAAATAAACTTGGCTGTATATACTGTTGAAGTGGTATGTGGTGTTATTGGGCTGTTTGGCCTTTGTATACAACATACCTGTTGGTGAATAAATAAGCACGATAGCTATTATTGTAAACGATTTTTTTATTAAGATCGCTTTGTATTTTTAAATCACTGCCAAAAAGCAAGAGCATCCAGTGCTGAGTCATGGCTGATGTGTAAGTAAAATGATCTGGTTTTCTCATTGAATGATTGACAATCTGTAATATGTTTAAATAGTTGATACGCCCTTTTATTAATATTCCAACTCCGTTTTTTAAACCTTATACACCGAAATTATTACGATAATAGCAAAACCTGCAATGTATTTATTGGTCACCTTTGTTGGTCAAAAGCACATGGGTTATTTGTGTATTTTACAATTTTACTTGGGCCTTTACTGCGCGAAACTAAACTTGGCGCTTATTTGGTCTTGCAAAAAATGTGCTTCGTGTTTATGTATGCATAGTCACAAATAGCCATTTCTTATGCCAAACACAAACCATGCTTGACAATAGTAGCCAATAGCGAGGCTTTTTTATTTTCACAGTTCAATGTTTAAGCAAAGTTAACCAAGTTAACACTAATACTTGGTTTGAAGGCTTCAAAAACACAAAGGGAGGCCTGCGTTGAACTGGGCTTATATGACGTGGATGCTGGATGCTAGGAAACAATAAATAGCAATATTTCTGATTAAAAGTTTACATGAATATGAAAATAAATTGCACTTGTGAGTGTTGGGAAACTATTTGTATGCATATACCTGGTATGTTTTGTGACAACGCCATAGTGTAGTGTAGCTATAAAATTACAGTTTTAGTAAAATAGCCTCCTGTTTAATATAGCCTCTCACAAATAAACAAGTCTTTATAAGACTAGGAGAAATTCAGATATTTCCAACTATAATCGAATGGGAATGATTTAACATCCCAGCTGATACACACTTTTTCTTTTTGGCTTTTGTGTGTTAAAAAGCCAATGAAATCAAGTAAACCTTAATAAAATAAAATAAAATAAAATAAAATAAAACTAAACTAAACTAAACAGGAAAAAAAAGATAGGGATAAAAAATCAAATGAAAAAGCTAGCAACCTGTAATTAAGCTAAATTAGCATCTAAGCACCAATAGTGTTGGCTGCTTTCTGAGGTGGGAGAAAATTTACGCATTAGAATACAAAGATCTCATTGTGAATAAACCTTTTTTTAACTAAAATTAGGCAAATTTATTTAGAGATTTTTAGTCATTACTTTAAAAAAAAAGGAAATAAGAACTTTAGTCACAAAACTTGAAGCGTTTATATTTAAAGGAGATATTGTCTTTGAACTCAGAATTTGTTTCAAACATATTGCCTTCAGAAATTCAAAACCTTATAGCATTTACTTTTACGCTTTTAGTAAACTTCTTTGGATGGAGATACTGGCGTAATATTATAATCAAGGAGATTGTGAGCAGAAATTAGTAACCAACATTCAGTACAGGGCATCCCGGCAGCCAAAGTGCTCTAGCAGAATACAACTTTAAAAACACTCTTGTACTCGATATTCCACTAGAAGGATCGTAAATCGAAAAGTGTGACCAGCAGAAAAGTATAAACTTTCTGGGATACAGGGTGGTGTAAAGAAACACAGTAAATAGCAAAAAGAAAAAAAAGAAGGCAAGCAGAAGCAAACAAAAGCAAAAGTTTGAGAAAATGAAGTTTTCAAGTGCGTTGCAGTTTAATTCTGTTCCGGAATGGGCTGAGCACTATATTGCGTAAGTAAAAAAAGTTAAGAAAAAAAGTATAGATAATAGTAAAGAACCAAGTGAATAGCCTTGGGCTAGAATAAATACATGTATTGGGCTTAGAATGAGGATCGAAAAAGCTGTTTTTATTATATACTTTAAGCGAAATTTAAAAAGTGTTGGTAGCAATAGTAACAAAAATAGCTGGTTATTGTTGATTCAAATAGGTACTCGCATTTAAAAAAAGTGATATATAACATAGAAAAGGGAATAGTTTCAGGGGTGTATGACCAAGAGGGGGATGGCTACGAAGGACTATCTGTGCAGGAGGAGGAACAAAGGCTGCAGCTTTTGGCACCGGGCTCGAGCAACATAACACTGACACAAAGAAAGGTTATTAAAGAGTTTACATTGGAGCTGGATACAGAATTGGCGAAGATTGAAAAGTTTTACAAAGACAAGGAGAACGAGTTGGTGATACAGACACATAAGCTAAATAGGGATTATGAGAACTATATGCAAAAATTCGAGGATGTTTTGGAGTTTTTAAGGAATAATGTTGGTGGAGGGGTAGCGGGAATAGCAAGAAGAAGCTCGATCCTTGGGTTCCAAATTGACGAAGACAACGTGGCGCGACCGATGGATGCATCTGTTGAGGGATTGCATGAGCACGACGATTCAGACTCAGACAGCCAGTTACCAAGCAGAAGAAGAAGTTTTTCCAAATTCCTAAGAAGGTACTCGAACGATACCAGAGCGCAGGGAGATTCGCAAATTACCAGCAATCCGAGCGAGATTAGCATTGAGGAGGCACAGGATGGAATCATGGAAATGAAGATAAAAAACAGAATCAGACAGGCACAATCGGAAAAGCGTTCGCTTTCAACCCGGGCGAGGGAGTTGTATATTACTTTATCGGATCTCCAGATGTACTCGCAGCTGAACTTTACAGGGTTTAGTAAGATTCTTAAAAAGTTTGACAAAGTTACAGGGTGCAAACTAAAGTCAAGTTATAACAGCGAGTTTTTGCAGAAATCGTATGTGTTTGGACCCAACTCAAATTCCAAGATCAGCGGCTTGAAGGAGGACGTTGTTTTGGTTTACTGCGAGCTTGTTGGCCACTCATCTTTGAAAGATGCAGTGTTGGATTTGAAGACCTTTTTGAGAGACCAGGTTGTGTGGGACCGTAATACAGTGTGGCGTGACATGATTCAAATGGAAAGGAAATTTGGTGCTGTGGAAGTTGTTGCTGCTGACTCTGTCAAGGATAAGATCAGCAAACAGGCTTGGTCGAAAAACTCTGTCCAGCTACTGACGATTGCGCTATGCATTTCTGTGTTTGTCTTCTTTCTTCTGTTTAGTCCCTTTGAGGATGTTGTGCAAAAGCGTTGCTGGGCGCTATTGGTGTTTGTGTCATTGATGTGGGCAACAGAGGTAATTACGCGTCTATATTTGGCGATACAACATAGTTTTGCATTTTACCAAACTAACAAGAATATAATGTTATTGGTTTGTTTGGTTTTTAGGCGATGCCGCTACACGTGACCGCGATGTTTATTCCGTTCCTGGTTGTGGTTTTGCAGATCATGCGTAGTCCTGAGACAAATGAGCCGTCCAACGCGACAGACGCTGCAAAGGCTATATTCTCGTCTATGTTCAGTCCCGTTATCATGCTGCTGCTTGGTGGATTTACGTTGGCTGCAGCGCTGAGCAAACATAATATTGCAAAGCTAGCAGCCTCGTGGGTGCTTTCAAAGGTGGATAATAGTCCATCCTCTGTCTTATTGGCCAATATGTTTGTAGCTACCTTTCTAAGTATGTGGATTAGCAATGTAGCATCACCGATCCTGTGTTTCTCGCTGATTCAGCCTATCCTACGAACCCTTCCACCCGGCCATCCGTTTGCACCTTGCTTGATTATTGGAATTGCGTTGGCCTCAAACATTGGCGGTATGGCCTCACCCATTGCGTCACCTCAAAACATCATTGCAATCGGGATTATGGACCCTGCACCCACGTGGATCCAGTGGTTCATTGTTTCGATTCCTGTCTGCATACTATCTGACCTTGGAACCTGGCTAGTGTTGCTGGTTGTGTTCAAGCCTTCTAGCGTGCCCTACAAGCTGAACAAGTCCCGCTTCATTCCTGAAAAGCTGAATGGCACCCAGATATACGTGCTTTGTGTAAGTGCATTGACTATCTTTCTATGGTGCATTGCCAGTAAGATCTCGTTCCTGTTTGGTGACATGGGTGTGTTGGCCATCATTCCTATTGTTCTGCTCTTTGGTTCTTCCTCTGTACTCACAAAGGAGGACTTTAACAACTTTTTGTGGACTGTTGTTGTTCTGGCTATGGGTGGAACTGCGCTTGGAAAGGCTGTTATGTCAAGTGGCCTGCTTTACGAGATTTCAACCTACATTGCTGCCTCCATCAATGGAATGTCCACCTTCTTTGTCATGGTCAATTTTTGCGTGATGGTTCTGATTATTTGCACGTTTATCTCCCACACAGTCGGTGCTCTCATCATTTTGCCTATTCTACAAGAGGTTGGCGCTTCTCTTCCAGGAAACCAATCTCGTCTGCTTGTGATGGCCTCCGCTCTCATGTGCTCTGGCGCTATGGGGCTTCCAGTGAGCGGGTTTCCCAACATGAACGCTATTATGCTAGAGGATCCAACCGGTACTCCATATTTGACTGTCAATGACTTTTTTAAAGCTGGTATCCCTGCCTCGATTGTCACATTCTTTGTCATTATAACAGTTGGGTATGCAACCATGAATATTGCTGGTTTTTAGCCAATAACATTTACTTTATTCTTTTCAGCTCTTTATTAGCCCTATCTTTATTAGCCCTATCTTTATTGGTTCTATCTTTATTAGTCCGATCTTTATTTATCTTTTACGGAGTTTTTTTCTATTTTTCGACCATTTTTATATTAGCGTTTCTTTATTTTCACCAATATAACAGTTGATTTAATCTGTTCTATATTGGCAATGCTTATATCGTATATAGATAGTTAAATGCAGCCGTTTTCAACGCTAGTACTTATAAACAGTATATTCAGCAACTTGCTTCGTATTCAAGACGCTGTACTATGATGTTTTTGCTATTCTTTTTTTCTAACGTGTTTATTCAGTTCCTTATCTTTTTTTGAATGTGAAGGCGGGTGATTTGTGTACAAAGATTGAATTAAATCGTTTGTTTGTTGACTTTTAAACACATATTTGTTATAAATCGGTTTCTAGTATTTTAACGAGCTAATAGCTTTTTTTTGTATTTATTTAGCAATATTTGCTAATTTTTTAATGCTGAAACAATCAAGAGTTAAAGTTTGTGTTAAAATCATATAAAAGTTAAAAATACTCCATCAAAAACAAAAAATTAGGTCAAATAATTTGAGTTATACAAAATAACCTAAATTTTAACCAGAGGGATAAAAATAATAAACGTTATAGCTGTTATTAGGTAATATATTAAAAGAAATGCACGTTTAAACATCAATATAGATACATATTTACTTTTGCTGAATTAATATAGATACTTTTTGTCGACAATTTTCTACTATCCTTCTTCGCCTAATTAATATAAGCGTATTGAGATGTGTACATTTGTATTATCTAACACCACTTTCTACCTCCTTCTCTTTCCTTCTCTTTCTCACCTTTCCTTACTCACCCCCCATTGAACACTTTATTGCTACATTGAAGCTGTGTGGTCAGAACTAGTAAACTGGCCGGTATAGCATGCCAAAGGAAAGTTTAGAAAGTATAATCATAATACATCATGGTCTATTATAAACTGGCGAGATGGAGGAGAGTGAGGGTTCCAAGTAAATAAGTAACGTCGAGCTATCAGTCGGCACTAGAGCCTTTAATTCATTTCACCAACTTTGCCTTATTTGCTGCACCTTTACTTTTCAAGTATGTATTAGTGGTATTTTCGCACTTGACAATGTGCACCATTGTTGTGTATGTACTGTGTATGCACTATGTATGTATTATGTATGTATTATGTATGTATTATGTATGTATTATGTATGTATTACGTATGTAAAAGAATGTTTGGTTGGCTGGCTGGTCAAGAGTGCGTGTATGATAGAGTATGAGTATACACCTGATAACATGGTTGGCCAGATACGCATCATGATATATTCAAGGTGATAAGGTGGTTCGAACACAGCTGTAGTGCCAGATGGATGGTGTACATTGGCTTTATCTGGCCTTTGGTTTGGAGTGTTGAAACCTGCGCTATTAGCTTGACTTTGATGACTATTGTTTAAAAGCATCGGTATTTACCTGGCGATTAAATCATAGGGTGTGTTGGAGGGTTTTTTATTTTCTTTCTTAATTTACAGAGTTTGTGGTTTTTTGCCATAAATAATACTTCCTTTTTGAGAACATGAAAACATAACTTTATAGTTAGAGCACAAATAAAAAAAAATGATGTAGATTGCTATTGCTATTGCTTTGACATCAAATGTGTAACAAGTCGTTTATTTATACCTATGTATTCGGCAAATGGTTTTAATTCTATTAATAAATGGCCAGTAGTGGAATAAAGTGCTAGAATAAATTTAAATTAAACTGAAAATGTTGAAAGTCATCGATATTAGTATTCGCTAAGTTTCAAATACAAATAATTTTAAAGTTTAGGGACACTAAATTACGTAAAAAAGTAGAATTCTCCAGTCATTTGGCAAAAAAATATAATCAAAGAATATACGGTTCATATAGTCAAACCAAGCACGTAATTATATAATCCGAGTAATCAAAGTGTTTTTGATGTTTAACTGTTCTGACCAATGCAGGTATTTTTCACTTTAGCCTGGTTACTCTACTTAATACTTTAATAGTAGAAAATACATGTAAAATACCATTCAAAACGCCCACTCTTGAATTTTAAAATTCAGACAGAAATCAATTTGAGATTAAATATAAAAAATCAGTTTCTCAAATAGTCAAAAACAAGACTAGCTTTGAAAAACCCGCGCAAAAGTCTAATATTGCTTTTGTAGTTACAAAAATAAGTTTGTACTCTTTATTATATTTTTTATCTGTAATAAAAAAGGACAATTGCAATTTTAACTTGAAAAAATAGTTTGCTATTTATGTAGGTTAATAATTTAAAACAGTTAATTATTTTTTTTTATTTTTAAACGAAGCAAATCGAAAAGCTCGGCTGTTTAAAACCAATTTGATGGATTTTCGAGTATAGAGTTTTGAAATAACCAAGCGCTTAGTTTAAGTTCATAAAAGAATTGATTTATAATTTGGATTTCCCCCTTTTACGACACCTCTGTTAAAACTGATAATAATATAACCATAAAATCAATTAATTGACATAAAAAAAATACATATAATCATAACAGTTCTATTTTGCGTGTGAAGGGCTTTATCAAAGGCTTTATCAACAACCGCTGTTAGTATAATTATTACGATTTATATTTTATCATTGTTTTTAGTAGCAAGATATAGGAAAGGTCCAGTTATTTAAACTATCAAACAAACATGTCTGCGCACCCAGATAAAAATGAGATCGCTTTAGAAAGCGAGGCTAAGGAAACTGAAGCAAAGAGTGAGAATGGGGACACTAATGTAGATAGTTCCAAAAAAGAAAACAAGGAAAACGAATCAGAGAAAAAGGACGTCGACGAATTGAAAGAAAGAAAGGAATCTCAAGACAAACCCAAACATACAAATAACAGCAAATACGATGTTTTAGCTTTGGTAGAGCAATTTAGGAACGAGCCTGACATATTAAAGGCTATATTGTTTGCCAAGGCTGAAGAAGACAAGGCAAAGTCGGAAAAAGAGATCAGAATGGCAGAGGAAGTTAGGCTTGAACAAAGGAAAACAGAGCTCGAACTGCTTAAGCGCGGCGGGTATAACGAAACGAGTTTAGGTCAGAATACTATAGGGTGTATTTTTTAAAATAAACAAGTAAAGAGTACAACTCTCAGGGCTGACACATAATTATATGCAGAGACCGTCGTATTGGATATCGAATTAAAATGTAGAAATAAAACGCTATTTCTTGTATTTAACACAGCTTTATATCAACACCAATATATTTCATAGGCCGGTATCCAAGGTATAGCCACGGAAAGTATAACGAGTAAGCTTGCTTTTGAAACTATATTTTTGTGCGAATTTTGAACATTGGTCTACCAAAAGCCATATTACACATTTAATATCGGCTATTCAAACTGATTGATTTGTTTTTAATGTGATACAAACATGTGGATGTGAGGATTGGGGGGGGGGGGGGGGGG
>LUVW01000020.1:213213-243658 GCA_001661515.1 Capniomyces stellatus | reverse complement strand
GGGGGGGGGGGGGGGGGGGGGGGGGGGGGGAGGATAAGGCAGTCTAATTTATGACTTTGAAATTTATAGTAGGCAAAGCGAAGGACTTTTAAGTAATAGAGGGCGGGTCCCTTTAGGATACGACCAAGCAGCCAGGGACGACTTATACTCGCAAGAAGGCCCAATTCAAACATATGGTCGCCAGATCGTCCATGACGGCTATGCAGGCAGCTCTTACCACGAACCGAATTACTACGACAGGGTTTATCCTTACTCGGCCAGGGTTAGTAACAGAGGATACTTCAAATCCCCTGATAGCTACGTGGGACCAATCAGCAGCGGAAATAGACTGTACAAAAGCAGCGATAGCTTGGCCTCGCCAGTCCAACCAAATAGCGGGTTTTCGGACTCGCCCAGGTCATTATCAAGGGATCACTACGGAATGGTTGAGAATAAGAGAGGAAGGTTCTTGTACTCGCAAAACATGGAGTCGCCAGTTTCGCCTCATCCGCTAGGGGCTAATTTGCCAGCGTCTGTATTAAGCTATAGACAGCAGATGAATCTTGGAAACTATAAGCTGGACTCTAGAAGCGGACTTAACCTGAACAATAGCGGCTACTCTGGGGGATTTGAAAAGAGGCGCACAGACTTGTTTGAGAATCCAAATTACGCTTTCAACCAAAGGAGGAACACTACCAACGCAGCTGTTACTGGGAAATACCTAGGATCTCAGCCTAATAACACATACGGCAAAAGCGCTAGACAACCTGAAAGCCCGTTTAGGAATGGTACAGACGGAGAGAGCACCACAGCACCGGGCACCCATAGCAACGACAAAAAACAGACTCAAGGGAAGCTGAAGCTAAGTTTCAGCCAGGTACTGCGAAAGTCAAACAGGCTATCCAAAGGTCTGGTAGTCCAGACAAACACATCTGGTTTAAAAAACAGCGCAGACTTTGAGGACTCGGTATCGGAGTCTGGGGTTTTGTCTGCACCAGTTGACTCTCGGCCATCAAAAAAAAGAATGCTGCTAAGGGAGGATGTGATTATTGCGCTTCGCAAAAAGATACACAACAGTCAGCCAAGAGATGCTCAGAAGGACACCACCAACAGCTCTCCACGCTGCGATAGCCCCAAGAATGTTGACGCAAAACCAAAAGGCAATGTGAAGAATGAGGAACCCAGCCCAGGTCATAACAGGGTGCGCGAGAAAGATTTTTTTGGAGAATCGGATAGCAAATCCCAAAACAACCTAGCCCAGAACCCAGGAAACTCTGCTGCTGAGGGACCAAGCCATCCCCGCTCGTACATATCGCAGTCAACGTCGATTGGATATAAGCAGTCTGGGCTAGAAAAATACAACAACAGCCCGCCTAACCACAGGCTCAGATCAAGAAGCAATCTTAGAGACCTGTCTGGCCGGGTCCGTATGCAGGGCGAAGGTGACATGGCTGGCTCTTTGCCTACCCAAAAGCCGTCCTCCCCTGCCTCGTCGTTCAAGGACACCGACTCTGAAGTGCAAGCAAAGTCTGAGGACTCCGTCAGCGTCTCGGGCTTCACCAACAACTATAGCCCCGAGCTAAGCAACAAAGCATATGGCAATAACATCAACTGTAGCCCGCCACGAAATGAATTCAAACTAGGCATGAATTCTCAAAAAAATGAGTATGACAACCGGTATCATAAAGGTCCAAGCTATGACGAAACCAACCACGGTGACTTGGCTCGTTCCGACAGCCATGGTAAACCCCTCAACAGTTCTAACCCTAGAAGCTCACAAAGTACCCAGGCAAGCTCGGAACACGTCCATTTTTCTGCAAACTCGCAAAACTACTCTGTAGAACCTCCCAACGCCTACTCTGGCCACCCCAACCAAAACTTTGTTCATAGGATGGATAGGTCCTCGCCATCCTCCAATACTTGGCTACCTCCTGTTTCTAGCTTTTTACCTCATCCTCAAAAACCCAGCTCACCCTACTACCAACTGCCTAACAAGTAGCCTAACCAGCTCTAACTTGCTCAAACTTTGCATTCAACAAACATACAAACTCTCGCCCAAAATAAATATATAATATTTACTCTTCACTAACTTTGACTGAATCGAACTTAACCATTGACCAGGCTTTTTTGAATTGTAAATAAACCGCATCAACTAACTCTATACGCTTTTATATTCACTTTTATATTCACTTTTATATACACTTTTGTATACGTCTTTTCCTTTTCTTTTCCCTCATGTTCTTTACTAGAGATTACGCAGTTTTTATTTTTTTTGTTCTTTTTTTATTTTTTGTTTTTTTTTGTTTTTGTTTTTGTTTTTGTTTTTGTTTTTGTTTTTGTTTTAAACATATCACAACAAAAATTTGGAGGCATTTTTAAAACCGTCTTTATTTTGTCTTGGCGACTTGTTTTTTTTAAAATAAAAATCTGAAACTAATATATATATATATATATATATACTTGTACATTTATATGACTGGCTTGATTATGACTGTAAAGAGCTCTTAAATTATACTAAGCATGTAATTTGAACGTCTTAACAGCCCGCCTAATCCACATTCTATAACGCTGAAGCTACTCACAGAACAACAAATACCCGCCCTTAATCCTCTAGATCTGGTTTGAGCTGTGTCCTGCCTTTTACGTGTCCCCAACTATCCTTAAAAATACCTTGTAGAGGGACGACTGGCTGATTCCCCAATCTTCAATTCCAACGCATTCTTTATTATTATTGATCTCATTAAAAAGTCGGGGTATCAGTCCTTGGTAGGGAGTAAACTCCCAGTTTGAGGTACTAAACATCGAATCAACCACACTCGACCCTTCTGGCAATATACTTTGAATGTATGATTTTGCGTGTTTCATGGATCCTTCTTTGCATGACACCTTTAGCATAAACCCATTACCGTAAAGCTGTTTTAGTCGAAGCTGCGTGCCCACACAACGAAGAACTCCGTTTGTCATTATCCCTATTCGTGAGCAAAGCACTTCTGCTTCTTCCATATTATGCGTTGTAAGAACTATAGTCCTATCTTTTTTGTTTCTTTGAATTATATCCCAAACCAATCTCCGTGATTCGGGATCCAAGCCAGTCTAGTTAATAAAGCAAACATTTCATTGTTTTGTTAGTATCTAATGTTTAATCGCCCACAAACATACCGGGATTAACCAAAAAATGTTGACATAGTCTGCTGTATATGGATATGTACATTTATATTTTTAGCACAAATAAACTCTTACTGTAGGTTCGTCAAGAAATACTACGCTTGGATTTCCTATAAACGCGATTGCAAGACTAAGCCTTCGCCTCTCGCCCCCAGACAAGTACTTTGCCTCCTTACTGTGGATATGAGTCAAATTAACGTTTTCAATTGCTTGGCTAACCTCCCGATCCTCATCTACAGATTCAACGCCCTTGAGTCTCGCGTAGAAATATATGTGTTCTGATATTGTAAGGTCATCCCACAGTATGTCATGTTGAGGACATATGCCGAAATTACAAAATAGCTTGCTTGAACTCAAGTTAACATCGTGTCCCGCCAATGTCGCGCTACCTGAACTCATACGATACAGCCCAACTAAAATTGATATTGTTGTTGTTTTCCCCGCTCCGTTTGGCCCTAATAAACCAAAAACGCATCCTTTGTCAATAGCCAATGTCAAATCCTTAACCGCGACCATACCGTCGCTATACCGCTTTTGAACATGCTTTAACACTAGGGGCGAGTCCTCAGGGTATAAATTATGAACAACGCGCATTTTTTCACTCTTGACATCGCTGTCCTCAGTAGCAATGTCATCCTCATCAACTAGTCCTACAACTTCTGGCACTTGAGCTGGGTTTTTTTGTTTGAAAATATCCTTTAGAAAGAAATTCCAAGGCTGCTGTACACCAAACTCTGATGGCAATACTTTGCTAAAGTAGATTGTTAGCACCAACAGGATTGTTGTTGAGAGAACAAGTGCTACTAAACAGCTAAATACGTCGTCTCCTGGAACCAGATCCCCAAACGTGTACGCTGGTCTATCAATTGAAACCGACGCTGTATTTAACTTAAACAACGCTCGATACATGGCAAAGGGAGGCCACATCAGGTAAATGAAGGAGTACTGTTTTGTTGAAGAAAAGCTGGCAGTTGCATTAACAATAACCCCACATAGCACCACCAAGTACACCATCGTTAGTGCTGACCGGGTTTTCCGAAACATGGTACTTAGGAAAAATGACAGAGATATCTGTGCATTATTCCATACTATCAGCAGCGTCAGGTAAACTGAGGGGCTTGTTTTTGTGAACATTTCGACATTGAACAGAAAGCCAGAGATAATTAGAAATAGTGTTGACCATGCAAACAGAATAAAAAAGTGAACGTAATGAGCAAAGTAATAATGCGAAATCCTCAGACCATTCATCTTCATCATTATTAATATTCTGCTTTCTTTCTCCTTGACCAGTATCATAACAAATATTGGGATCAAAAAGGACACGCCAAATGGAAACAGAACTGCTCCTACAAACGCACCTAGCGGAATCTGCAGGCTATTATCAAACAGCTGTGGCATGCCGCGAAGCCCATGTGCAATCAATGACGAACTGCTGCGAGTGGAGGTTTTTAGAAACGCATCTCCTAGCTGGGTCTGTTGAGTAAAAAGCCTTTCCATGACATTTGGAAAAATTCCTAAATCCGATATCTGGCTATCTTCACCAAACTGAATTGTGTATTTCCAACTACATTGCTCAGGGTTTATTTCATCAAACGCTAACACTCCCCAGGGCATCTGGTTTACTATTGGTGATACCTTATCATAGTTCTTGAATAGCAGCTCCAGCGAGTTTAGAGGCTCCATATCCGGACGCACTGGTTCGTTTACCATATCATGAACCTGAGAAAGTGCATCCTTTACTGATTTGATCCTACCTATCAACTCATTATCAATGCTTATAGGGTTGTCTTGGTCGCTGTTTAGATTTTGGAACCAAGGAACTCGTTTGAGCCCGTTTACTTTTACGGATCGTGCATTATTAGCGTCCCGGCTGACATTCAAATACAAACCGGTTTTTATTTCGTTTAAAAGCCCGAACCCTGGCTGCGTTTCATCGGAACTTTCATCAAACACGCTTAGATCGCTTCCTAGCATAGAGCCACTCGGGGTTTCTTCGTCTTCATTGTTGTATAGCGACTCTAAGGGCACTAGTTCCAATTCACCTTTTACTCCTGTGTTATTACCAGGTGCGTTTCTCACAAGCACAAACTGCGATTTCTGGTTTGTCAACAGCTTTAAAAAGTTTTTGGTCAAAAAACTTACTCCAAACCACCCACCCAATGGATCAGGCTTCCCTGTTCTTTATTATAGTGTGCAGTAATTAATTTGATTATTATTAGTGCTTACGCTTACTTGTACATTGGGATGGAAACCAACGACTTGTTTATTTCTATTTTTATTTCTATTTTTATTTCTATTTTTATTTATTTCTTTCTATTTTATGTTTTGAAAGTCGAAATTTTTTAGATACTTACGTGTCTCTTCGTATTGTCTGGCTAATTGAAGGCGACTGCTCGTATGGAAAGTTGGTGTTGTAGTTATGGTCAAACCACCATACACAGCTCGGGGCTTTATCTACTATGCGGTATTTCTCTTTGCTGATTATTTCAGTGTCTAGTATGCTTTGTGGTAGAATGTAATGATTGATGTGATAATATAGCTTTTCAAAGGGCGCGTTTGGTATCAATGAACCCATCGATGACGGCAGTTTGTCTTTTGAATATGAATTGATTGGCGAATTAAATTGGTCTGAGGCGTTTTGGTCTGAACACATTAGATAGTTTTGATCTGCACTTAATCTTGATAAAACGTTTCTAACAACCATAGTAATGATTCCTCCCGCCGAAAACATCATGAACGGACAAATGGCTACGCATAGAAAATTCACTATATACTGTCTTTTTTGGTAGCTCACTTTGCTTCTTGCTAGTGCCCTTAGTTGAAACGACTGTTGATTTGTTGTGTTTTCTTGGCCTATTTGCTCGGCAGAATGCAGCGTTTCTTTACTTGATTCAAAATCGCGCTCTTTATGTTCTAAGGCCATCGTGTATTATTTACCAGTACTTGTGTGCGTGCGAGGGTGCAACTATATTCCTGCTTTGATATCTAATCTACAATGTGTGTTTTGGGGAAATGTGTGTTTTGAGGAAATGTGTGTTTTGAGCAAAAGTGGATTTTATGTACTATAATATATCAAGGGCTGATATAAAAGATATAAGAAATGCGTGAGGTGGATTTAGTTATTGTTTCCTGGTTGTATCTGAATCTGATGCTATACTGGATCTATAAACAACTCTATACCTGATCGTATAGCTTATAAATAAATGGTTTGGACTAGCCAACTTGACGATATCAGTCATGTAATTGTGTATATCCTTATTATAAAGTATCACTGATGATTTATATTATATAAATCCACATTTGTGTGATTACTGTTTAGTCGAGTACTGTATTGGTGTTTGAGGCTTGGAAATAGTAATGTGTTGTGATTTGGGCATGGATACGCTAAAAGTTGATACAGCCCAACATGTATTTAAATTTGTTGAACCAGTAACAACCAAGTGTCATAAAAAAATGTTTGTGTTTGAATATGGGAACTTTGAGACACCTCGTATACATTTTACCTATTTAATTTAGTGGGGTGGAGAGGTGAGTGGGTGTGACATGAATGGCGCATTTGTTCAAAGAGTTAAACCATTTAAATAAAGTTCAAGACCTTGAAATAGGCTATTTTAAAACTAGCAAGTGGAGGTGACAAATTTTGGTTTTCAAGGTTACTACACCTTACTTTATGTATTTATTGGAACCTTACTATACTTTTTTTTTACTGCAAGATGTTTATTTTTTTTAATTGCTTTGTTTTTGAACTGAAAATACGTAATTTATTTGTTGATGGAATAAAAAAAATACTGGGTCAATAAGTGCTAAAAATAAACCTTAATAAACAGTCACTTTCAATACTTTGAAATCTTAAACCTGACATCTAATTTAGTAAATACCTCGCTTAAAGCGTTTGCCAATGTTATGTTGTTTTTTTTTACATTGGCTTCATTGCCAACTTTGTGTACTCAAAGTGTATTTGGAAACAATTTTAAAACAAAGCAAACACACCTCTACGCAAAGTATAATTTTGTGGTACATATTGTCAATATATATTATATTGTTGAGGTTATTGACTACTCGACTATTATTCATAGCCGGACATCAAGCTAGATTAAAATAGCTAAGGTGAAGCTATACAAAATGATGCTTCAAGTTGATTAGATGCTCTTTGGCAACGTGCTTCTGGCTTGGATACTCGATTTATACAATCTTGTTTTTGGTCACCTAAACCAACTTGTTAATTTTGGTTTAACAACAGGTTGGATATAATGACAAGAGTAAAATTGGGTATTCAAAAACTGCCGGTTTAGTAGTAATAGTCATCAATAGTAACGGTGTGCGTTGGTTTATTTTAATTTGCACTAAACGGCAGTTATACACAACGTGTTTGTCGGGCTTTACTGACCAATTCTAACTTGTTAAAGAAAACAAATCTATTGTGTAATAAATACAGATTTAATCTCATTTAAATGATTAAAAAGCAAACCCTTGAACTTATTGCCCGGCCAACCAATAATGTCCAGTAATGGAATGATTGCTGTGCCAAACACTCGACCAGAAACAAAAATAATAAATAGTATTAACAGTAAGAGTAAAAAACGAATAGGAAAAAAAAAGCATGTAAAGTCAGCCCGAGTTGAACAAGATTGAATTGAACTAAAATGAATTGAGCTAGATTGGGTTTTATCTTATTTTTTTTTTGAAAATATAAAAGAGATAAAGAAAAGAGAGCAAGTGGAGGGAAAAGTTGGGTAAAAGAAGAGAAGAAAAAAAAATCAAAAAGGACATGAACGGATAGCGCACAACTTTGAAATAAAAAGGAATAAAAAACATAAGCACCAAGTGGTACGATTGATTGGAATTGAACAATAGCGAATAAAGGTTCTACCACAGCAAACGAATAACATAGTGAATAAAGGTGCTACCACAGTAAACGAGCAACATAGAGAATATTGGGGAGAGAAGCTAAACCCGAAAATAAAGCCACAGCTAAAGCCAAAACTAAAACAGTCGAAAATTTAGAATATGTCAGAGTATCTTAATCGAGCGGTTTCGCTGGCGATGGATGCGGCACGAGTGTCAGTTAGAGTATCGGAAGGACTTGTGGAGAATGCGCGGGATATGAATTTTGATTTAGTAGACAACATGTACGAAAATGTGGAGAGCAAATTAGAACAAATCAACAAGGAGCTGAGATCTAGTTATGACAAGGAAAAGATGGATGGGCTGAATAGATTGATAATTGTAAGTAGACCAGAAGTTTTATGAGATTGAAGCTTTTATGGTGGGGTTTGCCTTTCTTTCTTTTTCAATCTTAATTTGGGATAAGAGTAAAGCGACAAAAGAGCTAAAAGGGTGAGGTGGGTGGTGGATACATGATATAAACAATAGCTCATTGGGCGGGGATTTGATGTGTCGTCTTATTTTGCAGCGGTGGTAAAGAATGTGGAGTCGTCGAATATTGAAATCAGAAAGAGGGTGTACATTTATTTATTGGAGTACGCTGAGCAGCAGCCTGACCTGACCTTGCTGTCGATAAATACGTTTCAAAAGGATTTGGGAGATCCTAATCATTCGATAAGAGAGATGGCGCTACGAGTGTTGTCTGGGATTAGGATAAAAGCAATAAGCACAATCGTGATACTGTCGATTAAACGTGGGTCTTTGGATATTTCGTCTCACGTAAGAAAGGCAGCAGCGCTAGCAGCGATCAAACTGTATAGGTACTACTCACTTAACCATGGATATAACACGGCATATTATATATTTTTGTTGTTGACAAACTGTCGAACTTTGCTGTAGTATAACCAGTGCGGCTATTTTCATAACGTTTATAAAATAGAAACGATGCAGAAGTAAAAGACGAGCTAGTAGACATAATCGATGGCATGCTGTCTGAACAGTCACCACTTGCCTTGGGAGCAGTGGTTAATACATTTAATATAGTGTGCGGAGATAGGATAGATATGATGCACTCGCACTTCAGAATGTGGTGCGATATGCTAATTGACGTGGACGAATGGGGACAAATCCCTGTTGTCAATACGTTGGTTATGTATGCACGCACACAATTCCTTGATCCCAACAGTCACGGTGGAAAGAGTGCCGGTGCTACAAGCGAGTACGTTAGGCTGGACGATGACCATGAGTACTTGCTGGATGTTTTACAAAAGCTACTAATGAGCCTAAATAGCGCGGTAGTCATGGCAGCAGTTTCAGGGCTGTACGAGCTGATGCCAAGGAGTAGGCTAGAAGTTATTTGGGACCCAATGATGCGGATAATGAATGGCAACAGTGATATAGAGAGCATTGTTTTGTTTGGAATAATTGAAATTGTCAAGAGATATCCGGTAAGCCATAGTACCCCACTTGATTGGTGGATAGTTGAGACCAAAGACGGCATATAGTGAAAAGTAGATGAATAAGCTTTGTATATAAACGTGCTTGTGCAATTAGGGGCTGTTTGATGGTAGATCCTCTGATTTTTATGTAAGGGCAGACGATAACTTGAAAACGGTCATGAACAAGCTCGAGCTAATAGAGTTGCTAGCGACACCAGCAGGTTCGGTAGAGATTCTGGCTGAGCTTGAGGATTACATAAAGACGTGGAGCGACGAGACTATTGGGTATGCATTTTGGACGTTATCAAAATGTGCATGTAAGGCTGGAGAAAATAAGCACATGTACATTGCAGCGCTTCTAAACTTTTTGAACAACAAAAAAGGTAAGGTGGATAGCAATTGAGCAAGTGAGAGATATATTTACTGGAGTTTGGCCTGTGCCAGAATAATGCCAACAAGCAAACAAATAAATAGGAGTGAAAAAAATGGAAGTAAAAGCTGTGGATAGAAATAAAAGCATAACTAACGCAAATGATTTGGATCCATAACTGTGTTGATATGATTGTATAGCTGTTAATAACGCCATAAAGTCGCTGGTTATGCTGGCGGGCGTTGGCACCCAAGTTGTTGGTGGTGGAAAATACACGTCTGCTGGGATGTTTAGCGACAAGCAAAAGTACGAGTTGGTGTGTTTGCTGGCAAAAATGCTGCCTGACATATCTGACAGTGAAACGAGGGCGTTTGTGTATAGGTTTGTATCATCATCAGTTAGTGGGAGGTTTGGAAAGTATGCTGAGGGAGTTTTAAGATTTGGTGTGCTCAAGTTCAAAAGTGAGGTAAGTGCTAGGGGAGGACAAATACACTTTTTTTTTTTTTCCCTTTCTTTTTTTGAGGGGGAGGAAAAAGTTTTTGGCAGATACTGGTGTTGGCAGATTTGGATTGACCAGAATATAAATATCTTGTGCATAACTACAATTAGGACACTTTTGCTAAACGAGAGATTCTGACATTGTGCACAGTATTGGTGTATACTGACAAACTGAAGACTCAAAGTGGAGCAAGTAGCTTTGATGAACAGGAACATCGGGTGTTGAAAAATCTGCAAGAACATCTTTATACTCTGGCACGGTACGACACGGACTATGGTGTTAGAGATTGGGCACGAACTCTGCGAGGATTTTATCCATTGGAAGTTGATGCTAGCAGAGGAACTTCTGGTGACTCCACTGTGAGCGATGGTGGCGACCAAAGTGACTTGATGATGCTGGCGGCTAGGCAAATGGAGCTTGAAGACGGCAACGATGTGTTTTCTATGATTTGCAAAAACGACGCTGGGCTGTGTAGCCTAACAAACAGCAGTGACACAAAGAGTAAGCAAAGCTCAGTTTTTTTTTTTTTTTTGTTTTAAACGTCATTTTACTAGATGGCAATGTGGAGAGAGAGCTGTGTTACGATTTATAAATTTAAAAGGGGTTTTTTTTTATTACAAAGAGGCCTTGAGGTACTAAATATCTTGCTGTTTACTAATGCAGTGGTAAATCTTTTTTTTTTTTTGGTTTTGGTGTAATAGAGGGATTGCGAATAAACTCGCTTTCTTTGATTGCTGGATACAAGTTGCCTGGGTACGTGGACTTGCCAGACTGGCCAAAAGTGAAGCCAGAACATAATTTGCGGGATGGTGACTTGGAAAACTCTGACGGGGAAGTGGAGCACTTGGGAAATGTACACAGGGTGGTTGTGGGTAACAAGGGGAATGCTTCAAGGTTACGGCAGTTCAACGAGGGGCCAAGAATCCACTTGCCAGGGATATCCCCAATCACAAAGGTCAAGCCACAGACCATAGAACATGGAAAGCCCAGAGGTGGAGTTGTCAATAGGGATAAAAGCTATGCGGTCGGTGGTATGTCAGCGGCTGATAGTAACAATAATGAGCCAGTGACCGGACAGTATATTACTAGTAGCGCAAAGCTAGATGGGTTTGGAAATGATGAAGACGATCTGGACGAATTTTTAGATCGAGAAGATTCAAACGAAATCCGGACTCTAGACAAAAGCATACTGAATAAGGTGCAAGGAGTCGAGTTGGATATTGCCATGATTGGAAACACGGTTGAGGTGTACCGAAAGTTTGGGCTCAGCTCCAGCTCAGACTCAGACTCAGATTCAAGTTCAAGTTCAGGGTTCAGTTCAAGCAATAGTTCTGTTTCTGACTTGAACACAGCGTATAAAAACGCCACTATTAGCAGTGATGTAGACAAAGGCAACACTCTTAAGCTTAAAAAAAGCAGTGGTGCTGATGTGGATGGCGACAAGAAGATGGGTCCAGAAAAGGGCCATGGTATACACATTGACCCTTGGGCCAACATTTCGCCTCTAAAAAAAATTGTGCCTGATTTACCCAACACCTCACAGCTCAAAACTTCACAGCTCAACTCAACCCACGAACCAGACGCTTTTTCCTCCTTCTCCTCTCCACCAGCCTCTTTCCCAGCCTCGCCACCTTCCTCATTGCGCCTTGACCAAGGCCAGGGTTTAGGAAATACTAGCACCCCAGTGCACAGAGCCATTTCCGTTCCCAGCACTGGCGGACAGCCTGATAGTGGTGGTGATGGGTCTGGTTTAGGTAGTAAGCTTAAGCCCAAGTCTGGTTCGGAAAACGATCTTGACGCTCACAACAAATTTGTAAGCGGAAACGAGCTAGACACCGATATTCTTGGTGAAACACCAAACACTATCTCCACACAGGCTCTAAACCCCAAGAGCGATAACAGCAGCAGCAACGCTGAACCCGGTCAGCACCCAAGCTACTTGTTTGACGATTTGAACAGCCACTGGAAATGATACGTCTTAGCTCTGTTTTTTTTTTAGACTATAAAAGTTTAATCGCGTAATCCCTTTATTTTTTCTTTCTTCTCTTTCTTTGCCTCCCACTTTCGACTTGTTTTTTTTTTTTTCTTCTTTATTTACATTTGTTTTCATGAATTACACTGCTTCTATTAAAAATAAATCATTAAAGCTAAACAAGTTCTCAGTTGTACCTTTACTCGATGCTTTATTTATTTACTTTTACTGGCGGTTGTGGTTAGAGAGTGTGAAAAAAAAAAAAAAAAAAAAAAAAAAAAAATAGAAAAGAGAGAAAGAGCGAGGTAAATAAATAAAATGGTGGAGTTTTACTAAGCATTGACTGTTTAAATAGACTGATATATACTGCGCTAATAACAACAAAGTGTTGAAAGTTTTAAAGCAAAAAAAAAAAAATTAGAATGAAAACTAAGCAAATTTAAATTATATATGAAGACAAAATTAACCTAGCAATAACACACAATGCATACAGGTACCGTACCAATAAGCGATACGTAGATTTGACATGGTTGTGCTGATTAAGTCTGAAAAGATCCTGGTTCTGGTTCTGGTTCTGGTTTACCTCTCAAGTAATGTTAATCTTTAGTCTGGCTGGCACTTAATCGAGCAAAGCCAAGCTGCTAGCCAATGAAATGTTATCTTCGATAATCGACTTGCATTGGATCTCCATTTCAGAAACTGTATCGGTCAACATCAACAAGTCCAGCTCACGAGCAGCACTATCTTTAGCTCCAGCGCCATCCAGCCCAGAACCCAAACCAGAGCTTGATCCTGCGCTTGATTCAAGGTGCTTGGCACTATCGCCAGCGTCGCTGCTGATGATCTCCAGCTTTACGGGCAAAGACAAAAGCTTCGACTTTTCCAAAAGTAACCCCTTAAAGCTTGCCAGTCTCTTGGTCAAACTTACAACGCGTTCGTTTGAACTTTCAAGCATGTTTTTGTATTTCTGCAGCAACTTGTTTTTATCATCAATAATCTGCTCAATTGCTCCAAGGTCAGACATCACTGTCACGTACTTTAGATTTATTTCTCCAAATGCCTCCGAGTCCTCTGCCGCCTGCTTGTCTGCTGCCTTCAGCTTTTCTTCAAGCTCATTGTTCTTGCTCTTGATTTCCTCCACAATACCCTCCATCTCCCTCAACTTTCCTGCATGTTCCTCAATCTCCTGGCCATGCTTGTGCTTCATACTGTTCATCAAATCGCTCAGGTTGCTGTTCTCGTCTTCCCTTGACAACAACTTTTCAAACAAACTCTTTGTCTGTTCATTTAGCGCGGCAATCTCTTCTTTTATCTTATCCTCAGACGCTTTGTACTCTTTAACCTTGTCGTTCTTTTCTTTTTCTACCTCTTCAATCCTTTCTTTAAGCTGGTCCTTGTCTTGACTAACCTTCTCCAGCTCTGATATCAAGTGGTCAATCTGCTTCTCCTGCTCGTCAAACTTGTCATCATACTCGTTCAAAATCACCTCCTGCTCAATATTCCTTTCTGCCAATTCCAGATTCTGCTTCTTCAACTCTTCTTGACTATCGCTCAGCTCTGAAACTTTGAACTCGGCTACTGAAACCTTCTCAATATATTTATTCAAGTCTTCTTGGAGCTCATGCATTGTGCTGCCTGCCTTGTTCAACAAGACTTCCTTTTCCAAAACCGTCTTTTTACACGCATTCAAATCCGCACTCATCTTTTCTATGCTCTCTTTGCTCGATCTTTTGATCTCTTCGTTTTCTACGTTTAGCTCGTCCCTTTGCTTGCTTACCAGCTTGTACTCCTCTTGCAGCTCGCCCATCCCTGAATGTTTATCTGCAAGCAAAGCTTGGATCTCCCCGGAATACTTGTCCTCGACACCCCTGATCTGTGCTTGCAGACTGACCAACTCGGCCTCTTTCTCGCTCAGGACCTTAGCTAGCTGGCTGTATTTTTCCTCAAGCTCATCTGCCACCGATTTATCTTTTTCCATTTGCTCGACTTTCAACTCCAGCTCCTTCTTTCGCGCCTCCACTGCCTCAGCCAACCCCTTGCTTTCCTCAAGCTTGCTAGTGTTCGTCGCTACAATGTCCTTCGCAACAGCCAGCTCATCATGCATAGCCCTGTTCTTCTCCTCCAAGGCCAGCAACTCGTCTTTTAGCTTTTGCGACTCTCCCGTAATCGCACTCATTTTCTCCTTAGCCACCTTGGTATTAATTAATTCGTTCTCCTCTGTCTTTCTTTCTGCAAGTACCAGCTTTTCCGAAAGTTCGTTTATCTCCAAGTTCTTGTCAGCAACAACTCTCTCAATATCTTTGATTCTATTCAAGCTGGCATCCTCTTTGTTTGTGCTCTGCTCGCCAATGGTTTTCAGCTGCAATTCAAGCTTTCGAAGCTGCTCCTCTTGCTCACTATACTTTACATCGCACCCTTGCAATTTGGCCACTGCCTCCTTGTACTTGGCCTCCAACTCACTGAATTTTCTTTGTGCCTCCATGTTACCGCTTGCAGTTTCAATCTCTTTAGAACTTTTGTCTTTCTTTTCTTGCTCTGCTAGTTTTTGCTCTGCTTTGCTCATTTCCAGACTTATAGCTTTTATTTCTGAATCCTTGGCTTTCAACTTGGCTTTGTACTTTCCTTCAACGCCCAACAAGTCTTTCGAAGCCTTCTCGTACTTATCGTGACACTCTCTAATCTTACTATTAAGTCTTTTGATTTCGTCATTAAGCTTTGAATTCCTAGACTCGATATCGCCTTTAAAATCCCTACTTATCCTGGTTACACTACTGCTTCTCGTAAGCATGCTAGGTTCAGGTATATGTCTATCACTCCTGCTTATTCTTGGAGACAGTATGGGCTCCCCGGTTTCTTTGGGAAGTGTTTGAAATATATCTATTACCGATTTTCTTCCCAGGCTTTTATCAATTTTACTTATGTTGGAATACCTAAGTTTCGAGCCAGTATCCTTATCAGCTGGATCATATTGCCCAGGGCCAGGAAAATCTGGGTTTGCTGGCAAAAACACATCTCTCCCCACTGCAACCCCATTGAATAGCAATCTCTTGTCTTTGTCCACTGAAGAAGCCATTCTCTTGGAAATCTCTACTATGCTCTGATGTCAGCTACGTGAATAATTTAATGTTTGGATCTGCTGGTTCGGTAATAGTTAAACTTACTCCTATGATTCTTTACTCTTAATACCTGCTTGTTTGTGCGCGCTACTATTGCTCTTTATTTACGTATTTATATACTTGCTAAGAAGACGAAAATTAAAACAAATAAGCGATATAAACTTTAGGCTGTGCCCCCAAACTATGAACACCCTCTGTGCCGTCTGTTTAAATAGAAAAGTCAATAACCTTACTCTTCAACAGCAATTTTTTTTTTATTCCTCCTTTCCTCACTCACTAACACTACTAGTACACTATATAATGTCGCTGCTATAAACCTTTGCTTGGGGGAGAGTGTTTATTGTGCGTTTACTTTGGCACTCAAAAGCATAGAAGCACACTTGAACCAGTTATAATGTAAAAGAATATGCAAGACTTGAGACCAAATGTTTATCTAGAATTTACGGTATTGTTTTTTCTAAACCCCAAAATTTTATAATTTTCGTCCCTATACTCTATTACATTCTACTGATTAGCTAGGTCTAAACTTCACTTGAGAAAATAAGATTGCTAAAATAACGTTTTAGAATTCTGGAAGCATCCCTCCAGTAAAAATAGACCCATTTCTAACCTTCAGAATTTTAAACTCGCATTTAATTAACGTTTATTTTATCGAGCCCTTTAATTTTTTTTTTGTTGAAGCGAATTGACTTTTTTTTTTTTGAATTTGAATACTCAAAGCTCTTAACTGAATAATTCAGTTGTTTGTCCAATAACCTATTTGGTGCCTATTTCTGTTTTCTATTAAACAAAGCTAACCAGAGCTTGATACAAGGGAATGTTCTTTAATTAAAAAAAAAAAAACAAAACCATTCCAATTAATCTTTAAGGATGATTCGCCCTAATCAGTTTTGCAGCCAAACCTATCTATCAGCAAATAGAATTCGGGTTTTCACTGCTATTGTAAAAAATCTGATTAAATTCAAACTTCAACAAATTCCAGAGCCAATAGCTGCTCAAGCAAGTTGCACAAATTATCTAATAACGCTCTTTACTTTGACTTTTTTAGCATAGGACTCGGACTTTTTATATTAAGCTCGTTTGAGAAGCCAGCAATCCATTATTGGTGTATATCATAGAGCAAGCAAATATCATTTTGCTATTATTTCCGTTGGTGTTTTTTTGTTGTTGACGAAACTATATTATTCTTTTTTGTTTTACTCCGTTTTATGGACATCATGGTGATGAAATAAAGGCTGCAACCTAGCTATAAAACTCTAGGCCTGTTGTGTGTCATAATCAACCCAACGCTTCCGTTCTAGAAATATAGAAGGAACTCTTTTGCGTATTAACTGCAAACATTTGTGAACCTCTAGGCTTATATCATAGCCTCACTGACTATATTGATTGTCGTTTTTTTTCTTTTACTAGATTTCGATACGTGTGAGTATTTAGTAGTGAAATTTGTATTGGACTTTAATTGTTTTGTGTGAGTGTGTGCGTGAATGTGTTTGAGTGTGTTTGAGTGTGTGTGTGTGTGTGTGTGTGTGTGTGTGTGTGTATATATTTGCGTTTAATAGTCAGTAGATATTTAGCAATTAAATTTCTAGGCTTGGTTCGGCCTCTGTTGGATCGAAACCAAGCTGGTGTACAACAATTAAATGTGGTTTAGCTTTTATTTAATTGGGGGTTGTTGCTAAGTTTTTGTATCTAACATCAATCTGTTCGGAAATTTAAAACTAAGCCGGGCTCAAGTTGATGTACCCAAGACCTTTATATATCTAGTTAATCGAGCTAACTAGAAATTATGTTGTAAATTTTAATGATGAGCATTTCTAAGCCCGTATAGTTATTATGTTTACCATTTGCAATTAGTACTCTTAATCTTACAATTTTCCAAACTAAAAACAGCAATTTCACTCGTAAATAAAAAGTGCCTAATTTGTTGGTTTAGTTTAATGTGACTTTTTACTTAACATTACTAAATTGTGATTTTAAATATTTTGTCAAGCCTTCTACCCCGTTGGTTGTTGGTAGGGGGGGGGGATTAAGTCACATTAAATAGCAAACAAAAAAAAATACAGATTAAATAAAAAATACAGATTAAATAAAAAATACAGATTAAATAAAAAATACAGATTAAATAAGAATCAAGAGCAGACTAATTTTTAATTCGTCAAACGCTCATCGTTAACTTAATAATCAAACTTTAAAATTGAGGAAATGTAAAAGCAATAATCAACAACAATTTTCAATATTATTGAAAATCGACAGCAATTTTAGTTTTGCCAATCGCTTAGCAAAAGCAACTAAAATTACAAAAATATAAAGGCCTGCAATAAAAAATAAGATAAATATAGTGTGTTTAAAACGTTTGGGGGCAATTCAACTAAAAAGTCGAGTTAAGGCTTGCTATTGACCAGACAAATTAACCTATTGTCGTTGTAAAGTTATAAATCCGAAAGTTTGTGCTCTAACTTTGATGTCATCCAATGTATTAGTAATAAAAGCCAGGCAAAAGAACGAATTTCATCTTTTTTTTTAAATATTTTAGGAGAAAAAAAAATGGTGAAAAGCAGTAGCTTATCTGTATAAATATATGTTTCCACGGCGAGCACTAGAAAGCTAAAATAAGATAGACAAGCCAATATTAATTTATCAACTTGGTCAAAATAGCTTTAACTAGTAAAAGAGGTACAAAAAGTTGACAGAGATATTTTTCTCAAGATTATCGTGCCTCAGCTGTTGACGATATAACCCGTGTATACCCGGCGTTAGCCAACTCGATAAACACCAGAGTCAAACCACTCGGAATTTAAAGTTTTTGTGCTCGCAAACTCGGCGAAAGATGGATAATACGAACGAAATAAACAAGAGGAGGACGTATCAGTTTAGAGCTTTAGTGAGAAGCAAGCTGTCGTTCCAGAAACGGCAGTTGAAAATAAACATTTTGTATGTAGCGATTTGTCCCTTTTTTATGGTGGCTTTTGGCGGGATATTTGGGATAATACTGCGAGGTGTGATAGAAAGCAACTTTTCGCCCCAAAACTACCTGATGTGCTCAAACCAAAACATCACGGATGAGTTCAATATGCCGTCGTCGTCAGCACGCGATGGAAAATCCATTGTTATTGACGGTGGAGAGTTTGATTCAGGGCTCAAAGGGGTAAAATTTAATGGTACAAACAGGTACATTCTACCGATTAATATTGTTGATGCATCAAGACGGGCGAGAACGTACAGACTGACAGACAGTATGCCTAGCTGTTCCTGGCAGTTTGATCACGGTTATAACTTTGACAATCCTTACGAGAAAAACCCAAGAGTAGTCATGCCAGCTCGTGTTGATACGTAAGTGTTGATTACGATACCTTTCTGAAATTTCCATAATGAACACGCCTATTTTTTATTTGTCTAACTCAAAATGGCTGTGTACGGTATAATTTTTAAATTGTCAATGTAAAAAATAACAAAATAGCACGGGGAAGCCGGATCCACTTGGCGGGTGGCTAAGTACCGATTTTCTGACAAGAAATCTAGTGAAATATATGACCAATCAGAAACTGCAATGGTCGCTTGTCAGGGATGCGCCTAATGGAGGAGCAGGGTATCAGGAACGAGTACCAATGGTGCCTTTAAACGTATCGGCTTTAGCACCGGGTACAGGCGCCAACGCCGGGTTGACAGGAATCCAAAAGATTGTAACAAGCCAGCAGGTTCAGGATATGCTGAAGGCGCGTAAAAGTGCAGGGTTGCTTGGGCAGTTGGATACGAATTTCTGGGTGAATATTGGGAATTTAAGCACGCCGACCGGAAATGCAATTGGGCCAAATGGCTTGCTGGCATCGCCTTGGTTCGAGTCTGCAGAGTACGATGATTTATCGGCTGAAGATATTGACGACAAGTTGAAAAGTATAATTAACGATGTGATTGGGCAATTTTCAAGTGTAGACCCAGGCGTGTTCAATGCGATAAGACTAAACACAGGCAGAGATGGAAACTACAACTTGATTCTTAACTATTTTTCCAAAGTCGGATCAATTGTTGCGCAGATGCCATGGGGGGCAATTATATTTGAGAAAATAAGCACTGAGGAGCTCGAGTGGAAATACACGCTCCAAATCGGCACCAACTCGCAAATAGAGGCAGCGGGGTCGTACCCATTGATTATGGACAGGATGATTACGCAGCAGACGCAGTTAAGTGTGGGCTTTTTGCGGTCAGCAACAGGAAATGTCCAGGCATCGATTGTACACGGGCTTCGAGCCATGCCCCAGGCATACTATATGAGGTATCGGATACCTATTGGCAGTATTATTGGTGCGACTCTAAACCCATTCGGAATATCGTTTTTGATTTCGGTGTTTGTGTTATTGCTGGTTAGCGAAAAGGAGGGTCGGATTTTGGTGATGATGAGGATGAACGGGCTAAAGTACAGTTACTACTACATAGCGCACTACATTCACTTTTTCATTTTGGCGGTATTCAGCTCGGTGTTTTTCTTGATTGGAGGGTTTGGTTTCAAGCTGGAAATGTTTACCCAAACGAGTCCAGCTGTTTTGCTGCTACTGCTATTCGTGTGGTGCCACGTCCAAATTGCTATCGCCTTCTTCTTGAGCTCTCTGTTTAACAAAAGCCAGATTGCGCTGATATCAACATATTTGATTATTATCTGGGGTGTCATAATCGACAACGCGATTTCAACGATATACACCAGCAGCGTGCCATTTGCATACTTGATTTGGCCGCCATTTGCCATGTATCGGGCAATGGGCAAGCTGAACGGCGCTGCAGTTTCAACAATCCGATCTGGGTATGTGCTTGGAGATCTAGTGCTTGGCGATGAGGTGCTGACCTGCATTATAGCCCTTGTTGTTGGTTGGTTTGTGCTGATGACAATGGCGATTTATCTGAACATTGTCCTTCCCTCCGAGTATGGCATCAACAGACCATGGCACTTTTTTGTTACTGACTTTTTCAAAAAGGAAATGCCCATACAAGCTGACTCAGGACCTTTGGACGAGGAGGAGTTGAGCTTGGAGGACAATGACGTTAAGGACGAAAGAGCGCGTGTGCTTGGAGGCGATGTGCCAGACAGCTGCCCGCTCATCCTCAAGCGTGTAAGAAAGGTTTACCCCAGCGGAAAGCTGGCTGTTAAAGACGTTACTTTTGCTGTCGAGAAAGGCGATATTTTTGGCCTACTGGGCCCTAACGGTGCTGGAAAAACCACCGTTATCTCTATGCTGTCTGGACTATACAAAATGAGCTCTGGTATTGCTGCTTTGGCCGGGTTTGATGTCACCACTGAAACCAAACAGGTGTACCGCCACATTGGCATCTGCCCGCAACACGACATCCTATGGCCCGATCTGACAGCAGAAGAGCACCTGTACTTTTTTGCTAGGCTCAAAGGCATTTCGCCTGCAGAGGAAAAAGCCGTTGTTGACCAGGTTATAAAAAACATGGACCTCCAAGAACAAAAAGGCAGACTATCCAAGCATCTTTCTGGAGGCCAAAAGCGCAGGCTCAGCATAGCAATTGCATTTGTTGGCAATCCAAGCGTCGTGTTTCTTGACGAACCAACAACCGGTCTTGATCCAGAGGTGCGCAGAACCGTTTGGAACGTTATCAACAGCAACAAACACGGAAGAACAATTGTTATCACCACCCATAGTATGGAGGAAGCTGAAGTCCTTTGCTCTAAAATTGGAATTATGGCCCATGGAACTATGCGCTGTCTCGGAACCCAGCTAAGACTCAAACAGCTTTACGGAAGCGGGTTCTTGTTGATGATAAGCGCCAAGGACGAGTATATCCAGCACTCTAAGACCTACATTCAATCCTTGCTACCAGCCGATGCAAAAATTATAGACAGCTTTTCCAACCTTGTAACTTGGGAATTCGAGCCCACCACTGGTCTTATTTCACGTCTGTATAGCGAAATCAACAAAAACAAGGCCGAGTATCATATAGACGACTGGGGAATCAGTCAAACATCATTGGACGAGGTCTTTTTGAGAATTATCGGTGATGACGATGCAGATTCATGTGACTGATTTAATCCATGTCTTTTTTCTTCTCTCCTTTTTTCCATAGCCACCACGCCTTTTGCACATTCATATCATGACATTCACTAGTATAGACTGCTATATTTGTACTTTGTAATTTACTATGACCAAACTCTTTATTCAAGTTATCTTGCTTAACCCAGTTTAGTTTAATTTGGTTTGGTTTATTTAATTGATAGTGATTCAGCTTTACCATGGTTTATTTTTTTTATTAGATAGCCATTAATTATATGAATGAATAGATTAAGTTTTGAAATTCTTTTACTGGTAAAAAGTAAGTAACCTTGCACTATTTGTTTAGTTTAGAGGCATTATGGTTGATTATACAGAGCGTAATTACAGGCTTTTGATTTGTCGAAAATCATTTTCGGCAAATTGAATTTCAGCTGATTTTTGCTTTTAAACCCCATTTTACTATTTGTTGAATTATGTAACACCAGCTAAATAGCAGATATCCCCAGATAAAACCCATCGAGCCAAAAATAATCTTGATCTAATTTTAAAGTTTACCAACAAAAGATTCGCTTCTTAATTAAATATAGTCCGAAGCTTATTAATAGCAAAAAGGAATTACTAAACATAAACACAATTCAACAGATTTCCATTTACTTTTATAGCAACTTGTTTAATTACTAAACTATACCCCAGAGGTTTTACATGGGACACACCAACTCGACCCAAAAAATAATAATTCTAGGTACTCACACAGATTTGTATATTGCTTTCCGCAAAGAGCATCCTGTTTAATAGAGCTGCTCCTTTTATTTCTTCTTTATAATATGAGTAAACCAGGCAAAAAGTTGGACACCGAGGGCCAAAGCAAGTTTTACGACATTTTAAATTACTTTAAAACCAAGGAAAACGAAAGCAATTTAAAACCGAACAAGAAGAAAAACGGCAAACACGCACCAACCTCAAATAGAAATGCATCAAGCACAACAGGCAAGTGAAGGAAATAAAGTGATAACAGAAAAGTATTTTTTTTTGAGGATAAACAAGCTCTATACAATATCTATCGGCATTGTATACATACATATATTTTTTGTTAACTTTTTACAAGTTACCATCTTCAACAGCCAATAATGTACTAAAAAAGATATGACAATATATGTTTTGCAGGGATTGAAGCTGTGCCAAAAAGTTTGGTAAAAAGAGGTACCAACAACAAAGGAAAGAACAAGACTTCTGGAAAGGCAAAGTCAACGGGGGGTGTAAATGGGGGCGGCAAAGCAAAAAAGGAGTCTATTGCATCTAACCACAGTGTTAAACCACTAAAGTTGCAAAAGACTGCAAGTTTATGCAAAGAAGCAGTAGAGGAGATCTTAGAACCTGAAACTCCACAGAAACTGGACACGAGTGTAAAGAATGGTGCTAATGGTGCGCTTAAGAAGAGAGACGTTTTTAAAAAGAGGGACGTTTTTAAAAAGGTTCAGTTGAAAAGCAAGACACTTTGGGTGCTGATAGGCGTGATTTTAGGAGTTATTTATGCGAGTTTGAACAAGGATGAGGGCGGATATACCGACAGCAAGATAAAAGAGCTGCAGCTGAGTTTGTCGTATCTGACTGGCGATAGATGGGACTTTGCTCATAACAAGTCCAAGGGGTTTTTTTCCGAAGAAATGAAAAAAAACTTATTCAAGCTGATGAAAATTGAGAGAGAAGAGATTGAAGATCGAGTGACAGAGGGTGTTTTTGAGCCAGCAAAAAGCATGGTTAAAAAAAAGAATATCAAACCCAAACACCCTGTTATATTAATTCCTGGAGTCATTACATCAGGGCTAGAAAGCTGGAGCACACATGGGTGCTTCAAGGGCTATTTCAGGAAGCGGGTTTGGGGAACTTTTAGTAAGTCAATATACAACTATGATATTATAAAACGACGTGAACTTTATACTAATGGTTAATACAACGGCTTTGTACCACTTTAGCAATGTTGCAGTCGTTGCTGTCGGATAAGGCGTGCTGGATAAAGCATATGAAGTTGGACAAAGTAACTGGACTGGATCCGGAAGGGATAAGACTGCGGGTTGCAAAGGGACTAGAGGCAGCAGATTACTTCATGTCGGGATATTGGTTGTGGTCAAGAATTATTGAAAATCTATCGACAATAGGATACGACAATTTCAACATGTTCATGGCATCGTATGACTGGCGATTGAAAATATCGGATCTGGAGGTGCGGGACAAGTACTTTTCGGAAATCAAGCACCGTGTAGAAATGAATAAAAAGGTGTTGGGAGAGAAAACAGTTTTGGTGACTCACTCAATGGGTAAGCAATATAGTAGAAATTGTACATACCCGTGCTGTTTGAATACAAACGCGCATTGAATTAATATATCTTATTGTTAATTCTAGACCATGTTTATTTGGATTGAAAACGGTATGTTTTTTTTTTTTTTTTTGTGCTGTACAGGAGGAACTGTTGTCATGTATTTTATGAACTGGGTGGAGTCTCCTAATCATGGTGGAGGAGGGCCTAACTGGGTAAACGACCACTTGGAATCGTGGGTCAATGTGGCAGGGCCATTGCTAGGGGCACCAAAATCTTTCTCAAGCTTGCTATCGGGCGAGCAAAGCGAAACTGTCCAACCAATGGCGAGCTATTTGTTGGAAAAGTACATGAGTCGGGCAGAGCGAGCCGATTTATTTCGGAATTGGGGGTCGATGGGTGGAATGCTGCCTAAGGGAGGGGTGAATATTTGGGGTAGTGCGGGTAGTTCACCAGAAGATGGTTTAGATTTGGCAGAGTCAGGGGTTGATGGTGAACGCGCGAATAGCAGTCCAAGAAACAGTACCTGTGCTATCCGTGGGGCTGGACAAGGCAAAAGAAGTTTTGGGAGTTTTTTGAGAATAGTAAAAGATGTAGATGGTGAGGAGAAAGTAGTGGAAAGTCTAGATGTTGAGCAGTCGATAGATCTGTTGTTGAAAACCATGGATCCAAAAGCGGCAAAGTCGTTGTTGGAAAGCAACAATTTTGGTATGTTTAGCGACACAGACCAGCTTGACAAGCACAAACACGACCCGATTACATGGCTAAACCCACTAACACAGCGTCTGCCAAAAGCAAAAAACCTGACGATTTATAATTTGTATGGGGTTGGGTCCGATGCAGAGCGCGGTTACTATTACAAGCACAACCCTTTGTTTTTCAACCAAAGCAATGTTGAAACTGGAAACAGCGGAAATGCAACGGAAGACGGCGGTAGAAAAAGTGAAACTGCCAGTAAACTGAAGTATGTTATAAATCAAAGCACCAATATCGCTGACCATGCAAAATCCGGTGTTATGTTTTCGCAAGGGTAACTGAAACTTTATATTACACTGTTGGTTATTGACCTACCTTAATTTCTATTTATTTTTACCTCTTCATCACTTTCCTTTCTTCTTATTAAGAAAAAAAAATGCACTGTCTTGTATATAACAATTTAGTGATGGAACGGTAAACTTGATTTCGCTTGGGTTTATGGGAATAAAAGGGTGGAGGAATAAGCTGTTTAACCCGCATGGAGTCAAAATAGTCAACCAAGAGTACATGGCCAAGCCTGGATCGTTTATGGACGACCTTGGAATGGGAAGTGATGCTGTGCTTACAGACCATATCGGGGTTCTTGGAAACTATGAGTTTTTGACCACCTTGATTGAAATTGTCAGCGGGAACAGTACTCACTCTGACAAAATCGTCTCCAACATCAAGGAGATTTCAGATCGCATACCAATATAGTTGTTCATTTTTTTTGCCTAAATTATTTTTAAATTTAATTCTAATTTATAATATTTGGCACATTTGTTTATACTTTAAAATGGGATTTTAATTTATTTTTGAAAAGAAAAAAAAAGAAAAAAAAGCAAAATACTTTATTTTAGTCCAAGTAGTGATCGCAAATTATTGGATTACTGAATTTGTGATTAATGAGAATTTTAAATTTAAATGTAAAAGTGATGAGGAAGGGGGGAAAAAAAAATCAAGAAAAATATAAATCAAAGATTCTTGGAAAGAAAAAGTACACAAATGACCTGGGCTGGAATGACAGAACATTAATCAACAACAGACTAATGGTAATAACCAGATTAAAGTCGTAGAGCAAAAACGGCTTAACAAAGCCAAACATGATTGTCAAAACAACAACGCATAAATAGACAGCATTCACAAGAACCTTTTTGTACAACGGGCTAATCTGGTACTTGAATGGCGGGAACTGGTAACTGTGCCTGGGTTTACCAGCCGAGTCTAAACCTAAACCTGAACCTAAACTTAAGCGGTCTGAGCTCCTTTCCAAGTTGTTTCGGCCAGTTGGCGGAACCAAGTTGGCTGATATCAGGCGCAACAAGAGGATGGGGATTATCTTTGACACACTATGCGCCGAACACTTGCTTGTATCCTCAAACCAATGAATGCTTATGTTTCGCAGCCATATCATGGTTTCTGGGACGCAAAAGGCAAGCAGTGGTATCCACACAAACAGAATTCCTAACTGGTAATTTGCTCGGTTGGCAAAAAAACTTATCTGGCTGCTACAGCAACTGCACGCCAAACTATCGACCGGGCTTACAGTGTAGTTACCGCCGCTCTGGCTAGAAGGCGATTGATCTTGGTTGTGGATCGTTCTTTTAAGCCACTTTACCAACCGCAAATAACACAGTGTCCTGATCGTTGATATAAACTGCGAGATGACTGCTATGATAAACATCACCTGGTACGGGATCAACACAGATACCAGCAGCGAGACAAGGGCTATTACCAGAAATGGCTTCAAATCGAGCACAGCCGCCAATACTACATTGGCTATGCCTACCGAGCTGCCTCGTTTGCGAAGGCATCCAGACCCTAGCGAGATTGGGTCAGCACGTTTCTCGCCCTTGTTTTTATTTTTGGACCTGCTCCTGTAGCCTGGCTTGTTTTCATTATCAATGCCGTAGGGGCTATACCCTTTCCCCGCAAGCCCCTGCGACATGAACAGCATTTCACTGTTTCTAGCCAGCAGCCTAAACTGTTCTGCCGATAAACACTCGCACTGGCCTTGCAACATGTTGATGCTATCCAAGTCAAACGACTCGCAGCTATTTGAAAGCGTGGACACGTCACCGGATTCTACTGGGCAATCTTTAACATTGTTGCAGCTGCCACTGAGGTCCTGGTCAGACTTGTGCTGGTTAAGCTTTTTCAGCAGCTTGTCTGAAACTCTCCACCTTAAAGTGATGGCAAAAACCGAGGCAATGGCCTCGCACAACAACCGCAGCCCACACGGGATCATCAGGGATAGGCCAAAAGTGACTGGAACAAGCATCACGGGGACCAAGGGCGTAAAGAGACCAGAGCCCCTGAACCCTAAAAACAGATTTCTGACAAATATATACAGCTCTTGGTTCGCCCGAAAGTCGATGTAATTCTGCACCAAAGCATTCTGAGCATACATAATTGCAGCAAACAAAACGGCTAGAATGGTTATAAGCCTATACTCAAATCCACCCACCAACATCGCCTGCAGTGTTGTGGGAAAGCTGGTGTAGATTTCCCCATAGCTCCGGCCTGGACTTGCCGGCAGCCCATCGCTTTGTTTAATCCATGTGTTCAGCTGGACAAACTGGGACACAACAGCCCACATAAACATCAGCGTGATGATGGTAATGTAGTAGCGATTTACTGTACGCGCCAACGAAGCAAACAAATCCACTTTGACTTTTATTTCAACGCCCTCATCCGGCGGCTGCAGCGAAAACACATCAATAAACAGCCCATCCCACTGCGCCTTGTCAGACTGGCCCGTGTGTCCAAACACATAAGCACCTCGGCCGTGAATAGCCATGTTGGCTTCATTTGACCTTCCCCAGAACCTGCTCTCAAACTGCCTGCTGTCCGACTGCCTAATACACAGCGGCGTCCACCCACTGATTCCCGCACCACCAGACCTGCCGCCATACAATTTAGCTGCATTCACCTGGACTTTATAGACAAAAAAAGGATCTTCGGGAACATTAAGCACCATCCTAATCCTCATTGCACCTGCCCCAGCTCTGCCCGCGGCTTGGCTGGGTGTATGCACCAGTTCTTTGTTCCCGAAAAACAGCAGCTTGAACAAATCTGGCTTCTCGTTGCTTACCAACGCATCCGACAAATCCACCAGCCTAACCTCGGCCCACTTTGCTCTGATCTTGCCGCTGTGCAGCTTCGTCTCGCTGCTTATTGCTGGTTGTAAAAGCCCAATATACCCGCATCCATTCATCTCCTCGGGTTCCAGCTCTACAAACTGCGCCTCGCTAGCCTGGCCCCGCACCCCTGCTGGCAACGCAGCTGTCCGGATTGGCTCCATCCACTCACACAAAAGTTCGCTGTCGTTGCCGTCTTCTGTCCCAATCGCCGTGAATACACGTTTCAAGTCTGTGTCTTTGCTCTCTTGCTTTTTATTGCAACATGCCAGATACAAGTGCTCATGCTCTCTCACACTGTCACTTGCTGCCGAGCTAATTAACACTTGAAGCCCAAGCCGCCTATTCGCCCCTCCATTCAAACCTCGATGCTTTCTTCCGTCTGCCTCCACATTTGTGTCCATACCTCTTCTCCCCGCTTCTGCATCTGTGTTCTTTAGCAGATGCAGCCTGGCACGCCTCGATGACTCCCCTGTTGTGCCGCTTTCTACAACCATCGAGTTACCCTCATGTATCTTTGCTACATACTCTCCGTCTTTGTCGCTACCTGAACCTACATCCCCTGTTCTACTTTTTTTCTTACCGATAAATCTCGGCTCAGAAAACTTGATGTCTCCCTCCATGTCTCTTTTTTTTAGCCCACTATCCCCGCTTAAAAATCTCTGTCGAAAAATCTCAAGCCTCTCTCCCACCTGCACAGTCTGTGACTTGTATCGCGCATCAACTACATCCGCTAACGATCTGGCCAACGCCTGCACCAACTGCCTGCACCATAGTATACTTTGGTGATCCATACTCAACCACACTCCCCGAACATTGCTTGTCATTGCTGTAAACCCGTTACTATCTCCCACTAGTCCTTCAAAATTCGCCAAATCACTATTAATCATACCATCCATATTTCCCCCAACAATTGACACAAGCACTGTGTCATTCAACATACCACTATTTTTCATCTCAACAAATCTCTCATTAACTCGCTCGTACAACTTGCTTAATTCAGAATCCAGGTTCACTGTTGGCGAAATGTGAGGTGAGGACAGCGTTATTAACGTTTTTACCGACCCTACCACATGTCTATCCATTGTCAACGCTGTACGTGCAACCATTCCCCCCATCGAATGCCCAACAATTATTACCGACTCCACCTGTGCAAAACTTGTGTTGCCTGGCATCTTCAGGTACCTCTTCCTATTCACCTCATACTGCTTTAAAATAAACCGGATGCAATCGTTTACATACTCTGCTTGGCTCTGCAGCGATCTCCCGTGCAACGCTGAAAACTCTTCATTTAAATCAACCGAAAAATAATCAAGTCCTATTTTCCCATTCTCAAGCGCACTCTTTCCATCCTTCATCAACTCTGCATGCACCTCCGCACTAGCTCTTGCCAACGAACGAACTTGCTTGTAACTTCCTGCATTTCCTGGAATAAAAAGCACCGGAATTCTAAACGCCTATTAAGTAACAATGCTGTTAACTACCTCTCCAACCTCAACAAGTTCCTGAATTTAAACCATCTTTTTTCCTTTATTCACATCCTTTCTTTTATTCTCGTCATTTATCACTTACCTCCTCATTCAAATCCAATCCTCCCTCTCGATATAAATACAAAGAGTATTTTTTTGAAAAACGCGTCCATTCCTCCTTTTCCATACTTTTCTGCCTTATGTAGTACGGATGCATATATGACATCATACACCCCGACTCCTTTTCCATCATTTTAAAGTACGAAACACCCACTAACACCCCCGAAAGGATTGTGAACCCTGCCATATACCACAACCACTCGATTCCATAGCCTTTTCTCCTCCTACCACTGGTATTTGCCCCCCTCCGAATCTGTCTATACACCTTTTTAATTAAACTAATTATCATCCTTAACAGTCCTCTATTTTGTTGAGCTTCGTCTGCTTTTGTACCCTCCTTTTTGGTAGCACGTTCGTTGTTTACGCTGACGACCAAATCTATTTTATCTTTTCTGTCCTTACGCCGCTGAAAGGCTTTGTTTTCCATATCAAATCTCCGTGTGTGTTATTTTCCCACCCTGTTCTGTTACATCACCTTTGGTTTTATGCTCACTTTATTGATTCCACTTTACTAACATCAACCGTACAAATTACTGTTGGTTTAAAAACGCAAGCCCCTGTACCCAATTAGAGTTTATAAGTGTTATTTTAACTCCATATACAGTATATACATATATATATGTCAATAGTCGTGATACATACCAGTAACTTTGAAAATAAAAATCCAAGAATCGTACACTTCAAGTGATATTTATCAAAAAAAATAAACAAAGCAAAAAACAAGTATACTGGTTAAACCTGTTGTAAGATCACTTGAAAATTAAACGGTTGATTCCTACTACAGTTCTACTCTTTTTTATTTTTGTAGCCTTTCTTACGGCCACTTTTTATAATTCCCAATTAGGCTTGTTCTAAGAGCATAAAGTTTACTCTTGTTATTGAATTGAATAAGTCGTAATTGTTGAATATAATCAATCATTTTTTTCTGCTTTCTGTTTTCTGCTTTCTGTTTTTTGTTTTCTTTATTGAATAAGTTAACACCATTTAATCGTTTTAGAAGGAAAAAAAACAGCTTTTATAAATAAAAAAAGTCACTACCTATTGTTGGAATTACAGCCAAAAAACAATGATGAAAAGTTTTAAAAATCAAGTGCCAACATTAGTTATGTTTGTAAAGCTAAATGATCTAATACACTATTGGTGAAATAAGGAATATTTATATAATATAAAAGCAATTCTAGTCTTTTTTTTCTTGGTCTTTTTTTCTGTTTTTCTTCTAAACCCCCCCCCCCCCCCCCCC
>LUVW01000020.1:109150-213197 GCA_001661515.1 Capniomyces stellatus | reverse complement strand
CCCCCCCCCCCCCCCCAAAGCTGTAAGTTTGAGTGCCCCACTTGAATAGAAATCTTACAAATTTGTTTGGAATTATGGATGTGAACCGCTTGATAACACAAAGCTGCATTGACTGACCCCTTGCATTTGTCTTAAAACCACACTTCAACACAGACTATTCTGCTTTTTTTTCTATTACTATTTGGTTATCAATGATAAAAGGGTACAGGCTCGGATTCCTTGCATGGCTACAGAATGTGTATAGTCGTCAACACTTTTATAAAACTACTGATGTAGCCATACTTGTAATTAGGAAATCCCCCTCCCTAAGCCAAAACATCTACAGATCAAAATAATTAGCCATAGTTAAAAGGTCAAAAAGGTTACTGTAAACATTTTTATTTCTTTTCGATCTGATTTTATGGCTTTAAAAACCAATTGATTGGGTACATCTTTGTGACTTTTACGTTGGAAAATCCAATGCATTTTTTATTGGTGAGACTGCTAAGTTTTGAATAAAGACAAGCTTGTCGGAAAAAAGGGAAAAAGGGAAAGAAAAAAAAAGCTGCAATAAAAAAGTGAGCTGAAACATAATTCCAAAACCAAAAGAACACAAGAACAAACAAACAGCAATCTGCTAGACTAAACACAATACAGGAGAAATAGTGTAGCAAGTAGATGAAGGAATACAATTCTAAAATCTAGTAATTCGAATTTCTAAAAGGAACGGTCAAACTATCAATACCTGTTTTTGGTTCTTGCTTTAATAAACAAACTAATATTCCAGGAACTATTTACAATAAATATACCGTTATACATATAAATACAAGTATACACTATTTTAATTTAATAATTATTTACCAAAAAGGAGCAGGCTAATCGGTGCAACACAAATTAACTACACTTTAAAAAAAGAGTTTAAAGAGCCCAGGTATATCTTGAAGAAAAAAAGCCAGAACAAATGAGTATTGGATTGCTTGTATTATCCACCCTTCACCTGGTGCTTGATCTTTTTTACTTGCGCTTGTAAGAGCAATTCAATATATGCTATTTTGTTTTAAATTAAAACCAAAATGTACTCTGTAAAACAAAACTGTTTCTCAAACGTGAGTTTATGCTAATTTTGATTTTAATTAACGTATGGGATAATTCATGCTTGGCAAAATAGAGTGTCTGTTAGCCAGCTGTTCTATGCAGCAAGCGGGATGTTTGTACTGACCATGTACTTTTTCTACAGAAAGCTCAACAAGCCCACACTTTTGGTGCTGGAAAAGGAAGAGACTGGATCCGATTCTGTTAAACAAATAGAGGGCGAGAAAACAAACTATCAGGAAAGCAAAAATGAAGAGGCTGGAAATCTGCGCAAGCGAAATGTAAAGGGCGGCGCAGAGGAGAAGGGCGATGTGAAAGTTGTTGAAAGAACAGAAAACAAGATCGTTTTGGAAGTGCCACCTTCAGACAACCCGCTGATCAAACTATTGCTGATGATCAATATGATCGCGTTTACCTTTGTCCTCGATTTTACCTTTCGACCAGTTTTCCAGACTGAAACAGAGCTAACGTACTTTAGAATAGGGTACACCGGACCCGACATGGCCAAGATATCCTATAGATATCCACCTCAGTACGTTGAAGAACGTTATGGAGAAAACAACTCGGAAAGGAGAATAGTTGAAAAGTACGAAGACCTGGTCTTTAGATACGCAGCTATTGATTATAGCGGACAGGCAGCAATTGACAAGGGCTTGAAGTGGATTGAAGTGAAAACAGTCAGCAAACCTACCCTAGCCACTGACTATACCGGCGTTTACACGATAAGCAAGCTTCAACCATCAACTCTATACCACGTACAGGCTTTAAATGAACAAAGCAAAGACATTGTGGGTCAAATCGAGCTTAAAACCGCACCAGCAACAGGAAAGCCTACAAAGCTCCGGTTTGGAAGTGGTTCGTGTATTAAACCCAACTTTCCTTATTCCCCTGGATCTGCACCACACATTTCTGGGTTTGAAAAAATGGCAAACCATGACTTGGATATGATTATGTTTATGGGTGATTTTGTGTATGCTGATTGCCCAATGTACTATGGCTCTACTTTAGAGCACTATCGTAGACTATATCGTCAAGTGTACACCGCTAGCGATACAAAAAATCTAGTCAAGAATGTCCCAATGTTGCACATGTATGATGACCACGAGATTTCTGATAACTGGTCTAAAAAAGACAATATGCCATACTCCAATGCCATAAGGGCATATATCGAGTATAATGGCGCTGCCAACCCTGACTCTCAGGTTAAAGACGCACTTTACTACAACTTCACTCATGGGAATATTGCGTTTTTTGTGTTTGACACTCGAGGCCACCGCGACGGACCTGATGTGAAGGATAGCCGTAGCAAAACCATGCTTGGTGCTGAACAAAAAGACTTTTTTATGCAATGGGCTCGCGATGTTAACCATACAGCGGCAGTCAAATTTGTTGTGTCATCGGTACCACTAGGATTTGTTTGGTCCAGCTCTGATGCACTTGCTGATACTTGGCAAGGATACCAATTCGAAAGAAATGACATTCTCCAAGTAACCAAATACATGCCCAACCTGTTTTTCCTTTCAGGTGACAGACATGAAGTTGCGGTAATAAGACTAGTCTCTGATAACATCGAGTTTTCTACTTCGCCAGTGAACCAATTCTCTTTGCCCATGGTCAACATGCACGTTAAGGCAGCAGGTGGCGATATAACCGAGTACTACCAACAACCAGGGCAAGTCAAGTATGCCGTACTAGAGGTTGACACCGAAACAAACCCAGACCTTCCTAAGGTTGTGTATAACCTGTACAACAACTTGGTTGACGACGCAAAGACCCCTGCTTATGTGTATGAGGCGGAGTGTACCGAGTGGAAATGATCACCGCTCTAACTAAATCGTCAAAAAAACGACCGCTGTTTGCACATAGCATGCCCCTTTTTTTAGTTTACCTAATTTTTATTCTTCCTCACTTTTATAAATTGCTAAAACATAATTGATAATTCAAATGATAAAAAAAATAAAATCAATTGTTGTTGATCAATTTGAAAATGAGAAAGAAAAAAATGAATAAAACGACTTTTCTAGTACAAAGTGCGCACTTTACTCACCCGTATACACTAAGCTAATCTAAATCGTTTAGTGTTTCACTTGCACTACGAGTGTTTATTTTTTGGGATGCTCAAAAAAATCAACAGGCTCCAAGATTAATATATCTCTTGACACTAAACTATGTTGTAATGGTCGGAATTAATGACTTTATATTAACTTCAACAAGATGGCCAATGCAATTCATCCTTATAAATAAATAGTGCCATAACAGCTACAAGCTGACTCAATTTAAAGTAAAAACCAAATTAAAGATATGATAAAAATATTTTATTAAGATTTAAACAATATATTAATAAAACAATAAAGTTTAAACTTCAGCCAAAACTTCTGGTTCTTTAAAGTCACCCTTTGAAACTTTAGTACCGGTTTCATCGATACCACCGTGGAGCTCCATAACTCTTTGGACTGTAAAAAAAGTAATGTGAAATTAAGAGTTTAGACATGCGATTTACAAAGACAGTACATTAAATGCATTCATAAAAGCTACAAAGTCATAAATAAAGTAAAGAGTAGATACTTACTATCGTATTTTGGTGCCTTCAAGATCTTGCACTTGTGTACATATACGTTCTGGATTGGGTAGATACCTTGGCATACCTTTTCGATTTCACGGCCAATTGATTCAGGGATGCTAATAAAAAACAAGAACACTCGTTAGAAATATGAATAGAAATCGTTTTTTAAGCATTGAATCATCAGTAGTTGATAAAACGTCGTCAATAGTAAAAACGGGCTCACAAACTTACAATTTTTGGATGAGCTCTTTCAAGTCGCATGAAACTGCCTCCTTGGTCATGATTTCGAACATCTTTTTACGGATGGCTCTGATTTGAGAGGACTGGGCATAAGTGGTCTTCTTGACTTGGTTTGGACGACGTTTGGTAAAACCAATAGCGAAGAGACGGATGAAGTAACCATCGCTGGTCTTGACATCAACGTGTGCTTCGATAAGAGTTTGCCACTTCTTGACCAATGAGCGGAGCTTATCAGAAGTGAAGCTCATTGAGTGGAAGCTTGTAAGACAGTTACGTCCTTGGATCTCGTCAACTCTGAACTTGAAGTTTCTGAATGCGTTTTCCTCATCCTTGTTCAAATCTCCAAGGGAGACCTCAACACAACGGCCTTTCAAGTAGTCATTGGCGTTCTCTATTTAAAAAATTATGATTTCGTTTTGTTAGTACTTGAATACACCAAGCCCGATCACCTTATTTAAAGAAAAGCTATACGACAAAGAATCGATTTTTCAAAGCACTTACTGAGACCCTGGGTACGGTTGACAAGAGTTTTACCAATGTTGCGTACTTCGAAAAGTGATGGTGCACGGATATCATACCAGTCTTTACGGGTATATGGATCAACTCTATTAACATATACAAGGATTCGCGTTAAATTTTGTTATCATACCTCAACAAATCACAAATGATGAAAAAGATAATTACAAAGTCGATAACCAAGCCGAATCTGTATATTGTTTTGGGATTAAAAAAAAGGAGTCGCCAACTTACACCTTCTTCTTCAATCCTTTCTTTCCTTTTGAAAGACGCCTAGTTAAAAACAAATAAAAGTACAACAAGAGAAAGTCGTGTTAGATATACGTCACTGTTTTAGTGCAAAGTTAGCATATTCGAATCCGCAAAAAAAAAATCAACTCTAGGATATTCAACTATAATATATATATATCGTATCCATCTTCTTCTTGCTAGTGAATCCGTATATTTGTAGTGTATCACGTACTTGTTTTTGCCGACGGCCATGATTATTTATTTTATTATGTCTACACGAGTGGGACAACGGCTGAAAAGAGGGTTTTACCAGTTTAATATTACGACTTTGTTAATACCACAATTTGTCTCTTTTTCTTTTTTTTTTTCCTTAAATTAATTAGCTTTTACTTTGGCCTTAATCATCCATTTACTTTTCTTTTTTTTTTCCAATTTCTCTGATTTCGACAAATGCAAGGAAAAACGACATTCAACCCAAATTTTTATTTTATCTATTTAGCAACGCCTTTTCATTGGTCAAATAGCTTTTATTACATACCCAGGATTCGATTTATTCTACTATGTATGTTTTCTTTGATTTTTAATGACAAATGAAAAATTTTACATACCAATAAATATAGATTGAACTGCTACCATTGGCACAAACTACACTTTCTTTGTTATTTTTTGTATCTTTGCTATCATTGGACATTATTTATTATTCTTGGTTGAATTACTTTCATTGTAGTTGAACTCGTTTAGTTACCTTTTTTTACGCTTGAAAAGGTATCAATCCTTTTCCTGTAATTCGAGTTTAGCCAACTAAACCCCACTTGAACTTTCTTTTTTGTTGTTGAAATGCCTAACTGAATTTAGTAACCTAAAACTCCACCAAGCCTTTAAAATTGCCTTTCCAACTATAGCATGGGTCGTTACTACTAATTTTCAAAGTGAATCAAGGCGAAATTGTATGTACTTTAAACTGCACATGTTTTCAAATGAACAAAGTATTTGTGTGATTTGAGACTTTTGAAGTCAATAATAAAGTAACAGCAACCCTCTATACTAGTTATATAAAGCAACAGATCTAAAACAGTTATTGTTGGTTTGAAGCATACACAACTATGCAGCGATGTATAATTTAGTAGTATAAATTATATGTATGTGATTGTTGTTAGAGCAATATTATGACACACATCCAGGCAGGATTAGCTGTGTCGTATATGTGACAGAAAAAATAAAAGTCAAATTATGCCTACAAAAGTGTAAATCAGTTGTTAATCAGAGTAATTCTGTGAAAGAAAGAAGTAAATAAAGATTGACCTTAAAATCGCCGTTGCTCATTAATTTTGAAACAGAAAGAGAACTGTCATATTTATTGAACTGTAATATTGCTAACTCATCGCTTATCTCGGAGTTTGAGTACAGTTTTGCGGCGAAAATATAAAGTATGCTGGTGTTTATAAACTATAAAGCCAAGTCAAAGCAGGCGAGATTATGAGGGGGGGGAGGTAGTGCAAAACGCAGTAAATTGTGATGCTGGCATGTTTAAGCATACGTTTAGCCAAATGCGAGCTAATTGTAATTTAGAAACAGTTGAATAAAACGCCCTATAGGCGTATATTATATTATTTTGTTTTATTTGTGTGGATTATCGGCAACATCTGTAGGCATATTAAGTATGTATAATGTATGTTAAAATGGAGTAAGCTGTTGATGTGTTTCACTTTGGATATATATGCGGTAATGTTTAGCTTCTAATGAAACACACATAACAAAGCGGTCAGCAGTTCGAATAAAATACGTAGTAAAGAGTGGCCTCAGGCAAACAAACAGTTGGTAAAAGTGGTAAACCACAGGCTTAGGTGGTGTTATAAGTTTATAAAGTAAAAAAAAATACATCCCTGACTTTTTGAAATAGCACAAGTTGGCAATACGATGCAGTTACTCGAATCAATGAGCAAATTTGTTTTATAAACGTGATATTATCTGTTACTACACGCGTATATAAAATACTCGGTGATAGAAACGTAGTAGTCTTAACTTTTGTTGTAAAAAAAAAGCAAAATAAAAGGGTTAGGTGTCATTAAACTTGAACGGTTTAGAGTATGTAAAGTTTGGCTTGAAAAATAATATAGTGGTCATAATAGATAATCAAAATAATAATAGTTTATAGTTTAGTAAAAGGAGGGGAATAGACACGGATTTATTCTTCAAGGACTTTAAACTATAGAGGTACAGCAAAGTTAAAAAAGATGAAGCGTTAGAACTGAGTATGTTTAAAGAAAGAAAACAAGCATATTTGGGATTAATAATCACCAGATCATCTCTATTGTATGCACACAAAACGGATGGATAATAAAAAGTACTTACGTAGTTGCTGGGTACAATTCCGATTGCGCCATCTGCCCTTCGAGCCTGCCACCATTTACCCTTATTATCTAAAATATCCAACACTTCCCCCTTGACAAATGACATTTCTGTGGGATCCTCATCATTTGCCTCATCTAAGCAAGCAAAAAAAACCAAAAATTTTTTGTTATTAAGAAAGAGTTGATTTGGCAAAAGCATTATTAAGGCAAAACGTGAGCAAAAAAAAAAAAGCACAAGTAAATACGGCAAAAGACTTACAGCTGTACAGAGCAACAGATCTCAATATTTTAGATTCAGATCCAGAGTCATAGGCCAACTTCCTGCTCATGTACGAGCCCAGGAACGAAGCATCGGATGATCTGATCTTCCCTGTCCCCATGGAATAGTCTGTACCCTCTGTTAATACATATATAGTAGTATCGATACCACTTCCCAATACAAATACCCAGCAAACCTACAGCCATAGAAACATAAAGTATGTTGTAAAATCTAGAATTTAGGCAAAGAAATCGCAGGTTAATTGTGTCTAGATAAAGGTAGTTACCATTCCGGTCATAATTATTATAAATCCTGACGCAACAACTTGCAAGCTAATAATAGAGGACTCAATATAGTAGTTGATGTTTCCAAAAACAAGAGACATCAAAAACACATTGAACGACAGTGCCTATAAAAACAATAAAGTGTGTTTAGTAAAAGAAAATCACAATATAAAGATAGTCTTTTAAGTAGGGAAATTCAGTGTAAGTCGTTTAATGAATACAGATTATACTTACAACCAGTCGATAGTGCGAAACTAGGCCAAACAGTATTATAAATCCCAAAAAGCCAACGTATGCATATATCAGAGCCAATAGCCCAAAAGTGATAGGAACTACCAGCTTTGTGCTCAAAATAGACCCTATGAGGGTCACTACGCAACCAACCTACAGTAAGTTAAAGATATGTTAATAAATTCGTGTTAGAATTAGGTCACTATGCTTTGGGGTGTATTCATGGCTTTGGTACGCTTGTTTCATGTGATGCAATTTTATCTCTAATTCGGTGGGGACTAACCAATGTCAAGACATAGCAACTAGTATATATCGGATTGAAGAGCAACTTGTTGTATCTCAGCTCCATCATTATTGTCTCAATGGTATGCCAAGACAAGCTAAAGCAGTTTAGTGTGTGTGTTTGATGGGTCTTGCGAGTTCCGTAGGAGCACTTCTATGTGTATTATTCTCTTTGTTACTATCTAAAGTTATGCAAAGTGTGGGATGTAGTCTTGGTTTGACCTTTCTTTTAGCTGCATGGATTTTGCTTATTTTGAATTTTGCTTGTATATATAAAACTATATGTCAATACCGGTTGTAACTTTATAAAGCTTATTTTTTATGATTTAACAAATAATAAAGAGGAAATTAAGGTTGAGAAGAGGGAGCGGAGTTCAGTAATGCGTAAGACGACTAATTTCTTTACCTGTTTTTGTTCGTTTCAAAAAAAAAAATTAAAAAAAAAAATTAAAGACTGAGTGAAGAAGAATCAGTGATATTTTAGTTTTATGAACTGTAATTGTGTAAGGTGGTTTGCAAGCTTTGAGGGAGAAATATAAAACGAAAATAAAATGTTTTAGTATCTTTCGCATTGGTTTTTTTTACCAACAGCAGAGCTTCGCTAAAGCTTTCTAGTAGTTTTGCAAAAATTAATGAATCTAAAAAACAAAATCACCATCACTTTTATAAGCAAATGGATGACCAAGTATAGAGTTCGTGTTACTCTTTCCAAAACGAATTATATAAATAGTGAATGTTTTTTTTTAGATTTGCCCAATGGCTTTCTGACTTATTAAAATCAATTAACTTACTATTGCAAAATCGTTAATAGTTGTCATTTTGTAAAACGAGTGGATTATTATAAGTGCAAAGTTTAGTTCATTTCAAGTTCACGTCAATTTTATTTACAATGTTTTAAGCTTGGTTTAAAGTATTTTTTTTAATTTAGCTGGAATTATATAAAAATTGCTCAAATAAGTAACATTATTCACCAACATTATTAATATTAATATCTTACTCGACATTTTAAGCATCTTTACAGTGTGTATTCGTTCATGTTTTTGGGCTTAGATTACTTTACACGCTGAAAAATTTATGCGACGATTTACTTTTAAACAAAATGCAAGTTAAGTTCGCTTCATAAGGTCTTTTTGCTTCTGCTTCTGCTTTTCAGTTTCATTTATTATTTATTTTACAGAGATCGACCAATTTTTTTTCTATCATTTTGAAACTACCTTGTTTTTTTTGCCTATTTCCGTTGCTTTTCATCCACTTTTACTCGTGTTTGCTCTTATTCCGATACTTTGTTGATGCTGGATACTTCTAACTAGTTGGATTTGGGATAATATACCTCAATAAGCCATTGTTTTTCCGCTTCTTTTTTGCAGGTTGTTAAGCTAGACGTTTTTCTTTGAGATGCAATGCTATTTTAATGAAGCTGAAAGTATTCATCCAAGGATTCAAATTTCCTGGTTAATATCGTACATATTTTTGGCTGGTGATTTAGCAAATTAATTGATGCGAAGATTCTTAAGGAAAATAGCTACATATATATATAAACTAAGGTTCAAACCCGTGTGTTATTATGTTATTGCTATCGATATTAGCATTTCCAATAAATGGCTTTATTGACAAATCAGAAAGATCTGGCCATAAACAATGCTTATCTTTTTTAAATCCTGTGTGGGCAGTTATTTTAGAAATCTGAAAACAATTTCCGCTATTTTTCAACCCAAGTACAGGTGCAAAGCATATACTTGAAGATGTTTTATGTCAATACAACTGACCAGTACTAAGTGAATTTTAAAGGCATCCTTTCAACTGGCATTTGGATTTAGATTTAGCTTTTTTTTTATTGATATTAGCTTTTTTTATTATTGAAATTAGATTTAACTTTTTACTAATTTTTTTACATTTTACATTTTTTTTTTACATTTTACATTTTACCTTTAGTTTTAGTTTTTACCTTTACCTTTTGTTTTTACCTTTTACTTTTATCACTCTAATTTTTAATTTTTGCTTTTTATAATTATCGGCTATATAATTGATAAATGATAACTTGAATTGGAATTTGACCAAACACAGCTTTAAAATTGCCATTAGTCATTGAGAATTATTAACTAGAATTATCAGTTCTACTATGATTTTTATATTATATCAATTAGTTCAAGTAACACGCTATTTATTAAACTATTCAAATGAAATACTAATCTATCCTGATTAGTACTAATTGGCACAGAGTGGTTGAAAAACATCCTCTCAAGTATTAGTGTGGCCACTTTTAACATTTGGTTATCAAATCCAATCGACATTTTAATAATTTACTGAATACTTTTACAAGAATCTATGCTTCCAACACTTGGCCGCTAATGGTAAAATCAAAGCCTAACAATTATTACAAGACCACTCAACTCACTTCAGTTAGGCAACAAAATTGTTGATATTTATGATATACGTAGTCCATTTTTAGTTAGCACCGTTCAGACTAGCTATATATTTTACGGGGGGTTTTATGTAAGCGGGCTTGGTCTCGAAATTGTCAATTTTACAAAATCTAGGAAAATAGTTGATATCTCAGCCTACTTTCCCCCTAGTATTATTTCCTTCCAATCTAAACATTACTACCAATAATTTTTCAATAAAAAGAGCTTAATACTAAGGGAGCGGGGTTTTTGCTGTTTTTTGTTATTCTTGTTATGTTTCTGTTGCATTTTCTCCACAGAACTGTATACTATAATAGTTTGATTCCAGCTATTTATTCGGCAAATGGCGGTTTGAAATTTGGGTGCTGAACTAATCTTCCAAGTCGAGCATCTTTTTTTTTGTTGGTATTTTGATCTTTTGATTTATTTACTTTGGTTTTTATTATCATTATTATCAATTTGAATCGTACTTGTAGAACTCGTAAACAAAGAGCAAGCTTAAAACAGTCGATATAGATAATTGGGAATAACAACATTTCATGAATACTTTACTGATGTAAATATGTTGTACAAGTACTTGCCTTTCTGTTGATGTTGTATGCGAGCAATTGCCATTTAACTAACGCCCATAATAAATAAATAATCGGACAAACAACGAGAAAAAAAACAAAAAAAAATAAGCATATTTTACCGACCGCAAACGCTAAACTAAAACGCCAAAGCATTGATTTTTCAGCTTTTAAATAAGTACCAACGCTCCAGTGTGTTTTTGTTTTCTTGTTTCCACCTTTACTCAATAAGTTTGGTTTAGGTATACACTTGGTGATGGCTAGGATGCTATTAACTGGTGGTGTTTTGTCAACTTGCTCGGTTTTACGATAGTTTGTTATTGAATTATATCACTAAAAACTCTTGCCTCTAAATGCGAAATGAGTCAAGTGGAATATATACATTATTGGTATTGGTATAAATATATTCCCTTTACTATTGAATTGGTATAAATATATATATTTTTTATATTTTTTTGAATCAGAGTCAATCATATCGATTTAGCTTGGATAATTTAAAGGCGGTGTTTTTGATCATTTCGCAGCTATTAAAGTAGGGCTGATGAAATTGCTTTTTATAAATAGAATTAATGATGAGATCACTTTAATGACTATATACAGTAGCCCTAAATAACAAGAAACTGCTAAACATGCTTTTGGAAAATTGACTTTTGCTTTAATATCATATTCTAGCTTCCACATTATTGACTAGCTTTGTTGCTACAGTTTCTCTTTATTGTAGTCCTTTATTCTAACAAAAAAAAACTTCTAGGTTTATCTCATTTAAAAAACCTTTATATTTGTCTCATCTTTGTTTAGTTTTGTTTAATTTTGTCTTGGGTTGGTTTAAGGAGGTATTATTATCACTACCGAGTTGGAGGTTTGGGTTGCATTTCTGTTTTTATAAAGTCGAATATTTAAAACAAGATGATAAAGTTTAAATAAATAAAAATACCGCCCCAAACTTGGCAAAAGTTGTGAATTTGCGACTTACTTTGCAACTCTGGCAATTCCAATTATAGTCGCATCTACTTAAGCCAACCTAATAGTTGGCATAGTTTGACAGTAACAGCAAGGAGACAATATATCTGGTGGTAGCAAGCGGTCCAAGTCGTTTTTAGTGCCAAATCACCAAGTGGTAAGAGACTTTTTAACTCTAATCAACATTAATATTGCAAACATTGCTATTACTTTGTAAAAGATATGAAGCGAGGGGGGTTTTTTTCCTCGTGTATTTCAAGGTTACCTACTTTAGCTTCTATCCACTGATACCTAAAGTCAACAGAAGTAGAAGAAAAAAAAGAGTACAAAAGTTGGAGATACATATTATCAGTGGCCAGTTAAGCAGCTTTCATAACATGGGTGATTTATAAACTGCGCTAATAAGGGAGGATGACATTTAAAGGTCTTTTTATAGCTGTGTTGTTCTCAGCAAGCAAACCGAGCCTTAGAAATACAAAAACTGGTCATCTCTTGTACAAAGAGAAAAAACGTAGTGGTGGGGCAGTCATTTTAAAAACGTAATTGTCGCAACACTGTCAACCATTTATATCATAAAAGTAAAGGAAAGATTAACGGCGGGAAGGGGGAGTGGGAATCACCACACTTGAAAGTGATTAAAATAACAGGTTTATATGTTTTAGCCAACTCGCTTATTGTGTCAAGGATTGGTATTTTTTGAATCGTAAAGTTGTTGGGAATTTGAGTATATTTAATTGAAGTTCTTGGGAAAAGAAAAGGAAAAATAACTGGTAAATGCGGCAAGTACCAATGGAAAGCCAGCTACAGTAACACAGGTGTGGAAGAATATAATGGCTAATTAATCAGTTATGTTTATTAATAATGTGAAAACTCAAAGCTGTGGCTAATAAACACTTTAAATCAAAAAAGCGAATTTATAGTGCTACTTTTCACACACACACACACACACACACACACACACACACACACACACACACACACACACACACACACACACACACACACACACACACACACACACACACACACACACACACACACACACACACACACACACACACACACACACACACACACACACACACACACACACACACACACACACACACACACACACATACACACACATACAAAAGCAAAAGACGCTTTGATATTGTAGAAGCCCACAGGAAGATGGACAAGTGATGGAAGAGGGCTTGTCCAGTTACTCAAACTCCAAAATAGCAGACATTCCGTAATGGTCTGAAATCTGAGTGAATTTGTTATCTTTGACAAAAAATGGCCTTGGCTTGATTGAGGAGTAGCTTGCCCTGATTTTATTTCTCGAGGCTGTGGGGTTTTGTTTAAGGCATTCGCCTTCGTACCACAAAAAGTAGTCTAAAGAGTGCATGTTCATAATATCAGGTTTGGTTGTCAGCACCGTTTCCATTGGTGTGGCTGACTGTCCATCCTCAGAAACAACGGTGTTGCCAAAAGTAACCGGATGGTAGTTGTGCGAAGAGTAGAATATGTCTGTTATTTCAAGCTTATTATCGCTAACAAAAGTTTCGGTGTTGTCGGGTCCCAAGATTGTGGGGTCTTCTAGACCATACCCAGCCAAAACATCCATCATCGCTGTGTACTCTAGAGAGTGTCCGGCACCATCCTCTACCTCCTTTTCAAACTTTTTGTTGTTGGAAATCACGTGGTCGCGCGAATCCACGTTAAGATCACCCGATATCACAAGCGGTTCCCCTGCTTTATAAACTGTGGATATTATCCGGTCAATAAATGCACGAAGGTCGTGCATTTGCGAAAGTCTTACTTTCACAGCAGGCTGTGTAATTGTAACCTCGCCGTAAGAGGCTTGTGTGTGGGTCACAAATAGGTTCAAGAAGCTATCAGACTCATTGTCGTCTGAGCTTTTAGATGTATCAGACAAATAATTTGCATCGCCACTGCTTTTTGGTCCTTTGCTGCTGGGTTTTCCACTCGCCAAGGAGCTATCGTCTTCCCCGATTTTTATGCGTGCATAGATGGCACCCTTGAGCGAAAGAGCATCTGAATGCATCCCGCGCTTGTATTGGATATGTTCGCTGTGCACGATTGGGTATCTGCTGATCACAAGCAGGCCTGCATCGATTCCAAGACTCCAGATACCTTTGGCAGGCGTGGAATAGCTATATTTTAACCCAAGCTTCTTTGCAGCATCAACGGCCTGCTTCTTTCGACTAGAACCGAACTGAAACATTTCTTGGAAACAAATAATGTCAAAATTGTTCATCTCATTCTCAATAAACCATTCGAGCCTTTCTTGCTTGTAGTCATTTCCGTTGTTATTAATCAAAGGAGGCCGAATGAAAATGTTTTGGGTTAGAATCCGGACCCTTTTTTGCTTATCACTTGTCTCAATAGTCATTTCCTGATTGTCTAAGCTTTTGCTGTCTAGGATGTCTGTTTTTATCGTTTTTAACTTTAAGTACTTGACTTTGCTTTTGGTGTTTCTATATATATTGTTAATAGCCAAACTCAATAATAATACCAATGCTATAGACAGATAATAGTAATTGAATTGAGACATAATAAATCAAAGTAAATCTAGTCCCAGTCTAGTTGAAAGAAGGGGGGCGAAGGTGGTTGTGTTAACTACACTTACCAAGTCCGTATTTTGAAGTATGCCTTGTCAAGAAGCTCCTTGATAAAAACGTATAAAGTTGCTATTTACTTTTTGTCAGAATTTATTCTAGATGCCAGTAAACGTAAGAACGCTCAAAATGAAAGCTGCATTCTAGCGTATAAACACAACGTGTTACGTAAATACAACAAATTATTACCTAATGCTTACCTATTTTACCTCCTTTTTTTCTTGGTAAAGTAAAGCAGATCTTGTTTAGTAACAGTAAAGAAAAAGACGTTTGAGCTTAAAAGGTTGTATATATCACTAATGAAACGCAAAGTAGAAGAACAAGTAGAGAAATAACGCAAGTGACCTCACGCCTTAATACTAGAGCCGAAATAAGCGTAAAGTACAGCAGTGATAAAAGTTAAACACTAGAAAAGTAAAACCAAAATGAAATTATCCGGATCAATACACTGTTGTTTGTGTTAGCCAATGTGCTGAAATACAATATAAAGAGTCTATTGTACTTTTGCACAATTAACGCCAGAAAGTATAATCGATGCCCAAAAAGTACAATAAATGATCTTCAAGCCACATTCTTTATGCGTTTAATTACTGAGGCGTTTGTATATTAAAGAAGTGTAGAAGGTCGCTCTCCACTTTGACAGTCCACACACTTGATGGGAGTATCAAACCAAAATGGATATGTTGCATTTTAAATTGGTAAAGTTAATCCGGTTTACTAAATAAAATAAAACAGAAATTAAAGGCGACTTATAGATTTTCTGGGCAAACTGGTATCAATAAGTAGAGTAAAAAAAGAAGAAAAAGGAATAAAGGGCGATGGAGGAGGAGGAGGAGGAGGAGGAGGAGGAGGAGGAGGAGGAGGGGGGGACTAAACGATCACAGATCAAACATCCGATAGTGCTCTCGAGTAGATGACATAATTTCTACTTGCTAGATTTTCAAAGTCAATCTGAGAAGCGTTTTTCACACTGCCCAACCTCCTACTTTTGTTGGGGGCGGCTTCGATATCCAATTTATTGTACTTTGAGTTTGAGTTCGCTCTGGGTTTGGACCTGGAACTACGTGTAGGCTTACTACTCGAGCTGGGGATATTTTTATAGCTGGATGTATGGTGTGGGTTGTTGATAGAGAATGGCGAGTCGTCGGTGTTTGACTCTTCAACAGAGCTTTGGTAACCCAGTGAGACATCTGCGTTGGCCTTCTTTGGGCTAAGGCGGTGCTTCAGGTTGCGTCTACTGTTTACTCGGGCGGCACTAAAGCCCTCAGAGTCTTGGTCAGCAGTATTAGTGTCAGACTCCGAGTTATTAAACGAGTCGATTAGGTTGCTCTCGTTGTTGCTAAGCGAGGCAATAACAACGTTTGATCTTGACCGGCTGGGCTTAGACACGTACTTTTGGTGGTTATGTTTGCCTTTGAGGTCGCTTGTTCTCCTGCTGTAGCCATTGGTGGTGGATGGTTTTGTGTTTGGAGCAACCCAGCGATCCAACAAGTTGCCGTTGGGGCTCTTTTTCCATGCGATGACCCACTGCTTGGCGTATTTATAGCCCTTTTGGTAGGTTTCATTGAACTTGCTGAACTCCAAAACGCCCAAATTGCCTGGGGGGATCTTTGCGTAGATAACGCCCTTGAGCTGCTTTGAGCTGCGAAGGGTTTGGACACTGGAGACGTAGGCTAGTCGGGACTGAATGTCGGAGATGCTTGGGATCCAGTACTTTCTAAATGGATTGAGGTTGTTTAGTATGACGGTGAAGCCAGAAACAGCCTCGCCGTAGTACACTGGGCTTGTATCGTCTTCGCCTGCTATATCGATAGCAAAAATAGTGCTTGCACCGAGCCCATGTCTCATGTAGTCGACAGGCAGATTGTCTAAATACCCACCATCGACCAGCATCGAACCGTTTGAGTCGCACATTGGCGGGAGGAAGCCTGACAGCGACATGCTGGCACGGCACTGTTTCCACAGATACCCGGTTGTGTGGAACTCCAGGCACGAGTGAGTGACATTTGTGCTTACGCAGTAGAAAGGTAGCCACAGATCCTCAATCTCAGTCTCTTTAAAAACTTTCCACAGTCCTCTGTTGAACTCGTTTCCGGTTGTGTATGACAATATTGGCCACGTTGAGTCTAGAATTGTTCTCCACATCGACTTCATAAAGTGGGAAAACAACTTTGCTTTTCCATAGATGGCCACGCTGTCAGGGTCACCGGCATATAACCCCGAGTAAAATGCTCCAATACTTGTTCCTCCTATCATATCAATCGGTATTCCTGCCTCCTCAAATGCGCGCAACACACCAAGCAGCGCATTCCCTCTTGCACCACCGCCACTCATCACTACGCCTACAGATTGGTTACATAGACGGCGGGCCAGCCTTGCAAAGTCGGATCTTTGGCTTTGGTAAGTGGTTGGGATCACAGTTTGTCCCGATGTAAGCAAGCTTGTGTAGTAGTTTTTAAACCGTCCCTTTATGTGGCTTATCGCGCCATGTGTGGCTTTTCCAAGACTGGTGCCAGGCAAGACTCTGGATGTTAGAGTAGGTAGGGTTAGGTTAAACGCGCTTTTGCTTCTTAGTCCGCCCGAGTTAGACCCATTCCTGGACCCGTTTGTAGCATCAATGCTAGTGCGTGGATCAGCTCCGTTACCAGCAGAGTGTTGGCGATCGCCTAGCCAGGCAAATATTCTGTTCAAAACCCCGCTAGAACCTGCGTTTTCCTTCTTGGATACAGTGTTTAAGGTGACAATTTTGCTTTGAGTTTGTGTTTGAGTTTGTGTTTGAGTTTGAGTTTTGCTTTGAGTTTGACTATTGCCAACCAGGTCAGAAAACAAAAACATTTTTCTATGAGAAATGTTTGACAGAATCGATAGCTGGATATGGTGGTAAGCGTGGATCCATGGTCTTTGGCGTAGCCAGATCCTTGTAGACCCAGGCGGACACTGCCGTTCAGGATGCAGGAGCACCAGCTCCTTTCTGGCAGTAGACTTGGTGGCCAACGCCAACTGCTCATAAGGCCCAATGCTGGGCTCGCCACTCCCAAGTCCCACAATCAGTATGCAGTCGGCCTGGCAGATGCATCGTAAAGTCCAAGGCGATTTGACCCCAGCGTCAGCAACATAGATCAGCATCCGCTTCTTTTCCTCCAGCTCGGCCAGCCAAGACTGAGTTTTAAGCTTTCCTGACCGGGTGAAGGCCTTTCTGCCCACGTTCCTTATCACCGACGAACTTTCTATCACTGCAAAGTCGGGCCCTATGCACTCAACCAGCGATTGGTGGAGCCTTGCTGCAAACTCTCTAATAGGCACATCGTCGTTTACAGGAAGAATGCAGACTGTTTTTAGATTTGTGTTATAGTGGCCCAAGTCAGGTGTCTGTGGCTGTGGTTGTGGCTGCCCCGCCTGGATCGCCTGATTCGCGTTTGCGAGCCCGCTTGCCACTTGTGAAGGTTTGTTTCCCCATAGCGATGGGTAGTGTACCTGTGCTGACTGCTGCTTCATCTGGTGCAACATTCGGACTGCAATCAACCTCGACATGTGAAACGTCAGCTTGGGGTACGCCGCCACCAGAATCGCAAATAGTGTTTTTGGAATGCATACAAGTTCCGAGTCTCTGATCGTGTGTAGGCTGAAACTCCTTTCATCTCCCCCCAGCACATCTGCTTCCCCCACCGACTCTCCAAACCCGTATTCTGCCAAAGTCGTCGAGTTTGCGCCTACCGTACTGCTTCTTATGCTCTCAGAGATAGCTCTCAGTCTCCCTGACAGGACAACATGCACCGCGTCGCTTTTTGACCCAGCTCTATACACCAGCTTTCCTCCTCGAAGTCTTTGCCAGTCTAGCGCATAGTCGATGTGGTGCATCAGCGGTGTCAGGCTCTTTGACACTCTCAGCGCCAGACTCATAAGGATGTTTGGCGATTGATACATCAGCTTTTCAACACTCGCTATAGGCAAGTACCCCAGCAGCACTCCTTGCCCAACCTCCGTTCTCTTTTCATTTGACCCAAAACTGCCCGCTGCTTTCACCGTAACACTGCTAGTCATACCTGCCAACGATGCAAAATAGCCCACAATCCCCCCCTGTCCAACTAGATGTCGACTTTTTCCATAACTTTTTCTTTTCCTATTCTCCCTACCTTTACTACCTTTATTACTTCTATAACTATACCCAGCTTGGTCGCCAGTTCTCGTAAAGTAACTTTGGTTGAGGCTTGAACTTAAACTTAAACTTAAACTTGGACTTGAGTTTGAGTTTGAGTTTGAGTTTGAGCTTGAGAAGAATTCATCATTTCCTTTTGTGCTTCGGTTTAATTCCCTCTTACCGTAAAAGTCATCAAACCTACCCAAGCCTCCTAAATCCAAACGATCAGCATGGTTGGCCATTCCAAAGCCCGCCGCTCCCTTAGTAGCCAAAGTGTTATAGGTCCCTACATTTTTCTTCTACATACACAATTGTTCCACATTAATTTGAAATTTTACTATATTTTATACTAGAAGAAATCATTTCGACCAAAATAAACCAACCGACTTAAACAATCGTCTTACCGTATTAATTGGCAAACTCGATTGGCCATTCTTAGCCTCGCTTCCTGCCTTTGTGCTTCCAGTACCACCCAGCCCATCGAGCGACATTTGAACTTCGAATGCAAGCCGTGTCATCTCCTCGGCAGTCTTCTCAATCGACATCAGCTCCAATTTGGAGTTCCATTGTAGATCTGTTTCTGCACTTTTGTTTGACACGTTACTGTGCTGCGCTTCGTAAATCCCGTTTGTTTTTACTTCCAACAGCTCCAGATACCCGTCCAGAACTAAAAAAATTCCCTCTGGCCTTTGCCCTTGTTTAATTATTGTTTTTCCGTTTGGAACATATATGATTTGGAAACCTGCCATTAAAAAATTGGTCTCTTCTTTTGTCAACTTTGGGCTTTGGTTGCCACTTAGAGGCGAGCCTGTGACTGAGGCTGAGGCTGAGACCGAGGCTGCTGGTCGATGCACCCCGATTCTTGGGAATATCGGAATCGCCCTACCCACCAAATCCCTCTTCCCATCACCAAACTCACTCCCACTGTGTGGTGCTGGACTTGGTGTGTCACCGTGTTTATTCTGCCTTGCTGAGTTTGGCGCTGGAACCATCAGCTCCTCCCGGCTCCGGTTTTCTTCAACCTCAATCCCTAACGCTTTTATCATCCGGTCTATCGCCTCTGATTTAAACTGTCGTAGCTCCAACACACTGGGCACTGGCCATGCGTCGTCCTCATCTTCTGTTACCTGTTCTCTTGCTTTTGCCTTGCTTTTCCTATTTGCCACCTCCTCATCATTGCTTCTGCCCAGTGACTCTAGCCCATCTGCCTTCATGTGAACTTTTGACAAAGTGTGTCTTTTTCTTAGCAGCTTTGCTCCATGGATTCTCCCAAAGTTTTCTAACGCGATTTCATCCATTTTGATTATCGACCAGTCGTCTAGCAGCTTGTGTGACAAATTTAGCCCCAAGTTATTCCCTATAACCTCTTTCTTTGCTTTAACATAGTTGCCCTCCAAATCACTCCACCCCGCCTGGCCAAAGCTGCCCCCTCTTATCCCCGCGCTTTTTTCCCGTGCACTTTTTACCTTTTCCCCCTTTTGCGTCTGCCTCCTTTTATCCCTTCTCTCCTTTTGTTCCTCCAAACATAGCTGTAGTATCTTGTGTCCTGTTTGCTCCATTAACACGCCCGATTCATACTCGTTTTTTGCCCTATACTCGCCATACCTTTCCTCATTTCCGCTAGCTGCCCCACCAACCCGCATCGATGATTTCCCAAGCCTTAGCTCAAATATCAACACCTCCTCCTTAACATTCAAATATGTCTGCATAGTCACAAGCGTTACTCTTTGAAGCCTTGTAAGTATTACCTGGACCATCTGGGCCGCCGCTTGCGGAAACTTGTCTCGAACCCGCCTAAACGCCTTTTCTGGTATAACCGCTAACGTAGTATCCTCTGTCGGTATACCTATTATAAATGTCTTTTTCTTGCCTCTGTTGGCTTCAGTCTCAGTTCTTGCGTTTTCAATTGGCTCCGTAAATATCTGCAGAATTTGTAGCAAGCTGCTTAGTATACTCCCCGGCCCCACTTTCCGAAGTAATTGGTTTGCTTCCTTTCCTCCTTCCAACTCAAACCCACTCGAGTAGTATCCATCAATACCCGACTCTCCACTTTTGTCACTGTCTGGACTTTGGGCCATCATTCCCTCGTTTCCGCCATCGCCATCGCCATAGCCCACGCCCGATACCCCATCGAATAGTCCATACTTTTTCTCTTTATGTTTCCTGCTACCCATCCGAACCACGCTATTTGACCCCCGGTCGTTCACTGCAAACACATTAACACTCCCTTCAGCCACAACGCAAAAGTCGTTCTGGTTCTCAATTCCATAGATCCTTTCACCCGCCAACACCCTTTGGGTTTGCAACTGTCGTGATAGCTCATAGAATACCGCATCTTCCAAGTATCCAAATATCTGTATGCTCTTTAAAAAGGTATCAAGAAAACTCACTCCTAAGCCTATGCTTGTTTCACGGTCAACCCCGCCTCTTCTATCTTTGCCTTTCTTGCCACCATGCTTGGATGTGTGTTCCCTCCGCTCATACAGTTTGTTGTTCAGTATTCTTCCAAATCCACCCCCCATATTGTACATAGCCTCCTCCTCCTCCTCAAACTCAAGCTCGTCTAAATTTATTTCATACGCTTGTGCTGAGTTGTTTGCCAAGTTTATGTTCTCTGTACTTCTGGGTCCTATATCTTTTGTTTTATAGTATCTCGGTAGCCATTGCGTTCTTATTATAAATGTTATAAATATTGCCGCTACTGTGATAGTCAGCAACCCAGCCTTAAAGCTCCCAAACAGAACCCTTGAGATAACCAATAAAAAATACAGCAACCTTAAAAATATATTGGTCATATATTCCAAAGCAACGAACAGTACTCGAACTACACCTCTCGTAAAAATCAACCCAAGGTATTTATCGAGAAACCCTTGTATTTTCCATTTCTCTGCCTCCAGCTCTGTTTTAATTTTCTGAATAGTTATTTTCCTGTTGCTGTCTTTTAGAAACTCTTGGTCTTCATGTGCGTCTGAATCCAAACTGCTTGCTATAATGCTTAGCACTACTATCGTCAAAAGCACAAAAATAAACACATTTCTGCTTATTCTTGTGTGCCTGCTCATTATTATGGCTATACCACCCTCCCCACTTTATATATTTTGCAAATAAAAGGAAAATGGAACGAAAAAAAGCTTCCTACAATTGCCGATTCTATATGTCTACTTGTTTCTAAATGCTCTTTGTTTGTTTTGTTTTTATTTATTCTGGTTTTGCATTACTTTATGTGCTATGCTTGATTGGTATTTGTTACGATTTGTTGATATTGTTTTATTTTAAACTTGGTGCTGAACTTTTTAAATCAGAATGCTCTTTAGGTATTTTTTTTTTTGCTCATTACTTTTCGGTTTCGCCAAGTTTATCCATCACTTGAGCTACTTTTCTTATTGTATCTAGTTTCTCTTTTTTAATTTGCTTTGAAAAGTCATATTCGGCTGAAAGTTAGTGATTAACATTTAGCCTGTTTTTTGCGTAACGTTCTTGTGTTTATTTATTTTTGAATAAAAATGTTGTTTCCCTCATACTCAAACCTAAAATTAGTGCTGTGGTGTGGTAATTCAACAAGCACCATTTGTTTATAAATTTGTTTGTTTGCTCTTTTTTTTTTTTTTTTTTGTTTAAAGTTNTTTTTTTTTTTTTTTTTTTTGATTAAAGTTCAAATAAAGGTATGCTATTGATCATGCCAATTAATAGTGCTTTCTCTTAACCTTACTACTACGTGTTGTTATTGGGAAAGGAGTTCAAGAGACCTAGATTACATCTTTCCAATTTGTATGCCAAAAGCCGACCAAGTTGGGCAATTTGCAGCACATGGGCCACATTAATTGCCGCTTTGTTTACAACATATCAAAGAGAAAAAAAATACTCTTGGCTTAAAAGTATAATAGATCATCATATGCTAATACTGTCAATAACATTTAGTTTAGTCTAACCACGTCAAGCGTAGTTAATGTCAGTCTAGGTAATATATATCTAATCGCAGAGCAAATACGGTTGTGACGTTGTGTTGGCCCACCATATAAACAGTCTCAATCAACACTACCAAATATGCTAAACTGTGTGATTATCTGTATGGATTAATCCGTTTTCAGCAAGCTCTTTATCTTTAATTAAACTAGAGAAGCCTTGGTTGGTTTAGAGAGAAGCTTTGGTTGGTATAGAAAGTAGCTTCTTTCTTTGTAAGTCTGTTGCTTATATGGTCGACTTGATACAACTAAACTTGATTCAGTCTAATTGTCTATTGGTCAAACTCCAGTTTTCAGACTTTAATGTATTCTATATGCTGTGTGCTGTAAATGTCGAATTCAGATACCATTGTATTATTAAACCAAACTGCTATAGTATTATGATGTTTGAGTATTGTCCAAAACAATAAATCTAATTGTTTCATTATCTAGCGCTATTTTCTTTTTATTATTATTGAAATTTCTAGCGCTATTCTCGAATTGATTCACCTTTTTCCTTAGGAAAAAAAAGGTTATATCCTTTAGTTCAGCATATTCTTAATGTTGGTTAAAATAATTCAACACCGTGTCATCATCCAACTTTTGTATGTAAGATTATATTTGTGGCTTTTAAATACCATTTATAAAACTATGTACAAGTTTGGTGATATCGAAATGATTGATTGTAGAAAAAGGTATATTGATCCAATTGCCTAGTATCAAGTGTTTTTGTAATGCTGGTTTTAGACAATTGGTGATTGTTAGCGTTGTGGGATAAAGGTCCCTTCGTTTTAAATATACAGCAATTGTTGAATCTACGAACACTAGCCTTGTTAGAGTTATATTGGGAACATGGTTTACTTTGCTCGTAAGCTCAACTGTTTTATCAGCATTATACTAGATTATACTTGTAAAAGTCGACAACTCGTTTTTGAGAACATCAAGTATCACCATAATGGCATTAGAATTCAGGTGCCATGATAAAATGCCAGCAACAAAGAAGAAAAAAAGTGTCGACTTCAATATCAACAAAAAATAAGTGTCAGTTTGAGTAATAAATTAATAGAAAATAAGAGTAAGGTCTACAACACCCAAGATATGTATAAAAGTAAAAGGTATGCAAAAAGCAAGTAAACGAATTAATAAACAGTCAAATTGTAAATAAAAAGTGTGATTATTAAATGATTTGTAATCCTTTTTATTAAAACAGTTTTCGCTTTAATCAATGTAACCATACAAACCCAAACCAACTCAACAGAATCACAACTAAAATTATACTCTTATTTATCCCCTCCCCAACAATTCTTTCAAAACACAACATTCACTGTTCTAGAACAAACGTAAAAGCAGCAGTAGCAGCAGGATGGATAACACACCACCCCAGTATAGCAGATCCCTGACAGTGTACATCTGCACATCTATGGTTATATACATAACAATAGGGTCTATTTTCATAATATTCGGTATTTATTCATTAAAGTCGGAGGACATCGATGGAAAATTTATTTTATTCTATAATGGGCATTCCTACACACTGGCGGTTTTAGGAGTGGTGACATTCGTCAGCACAATTGTAGGGTCTGTAGGATATCTAAGTCCTATAAACAGGAGGAAATGGATAGTGGTATTCAACTGGCTGGTTGCAACCATATTCATTACCAGAGGTGTGATAGCGTTTATTATATGGGTCAGGACCTTGCAGCTATCGACAGAGTTTGCTGGTGTTTGGAGATATCAATATTCGGAAGCAATCAAATCAATGTTCCAAGAAAAGGTAATTTTTTTCTTCTTTTAATAAAAACCCAAAATTACAGCTTGGAGTTTTGGCTTAAAATCAATACGTAGTTCTTACGATGCATTCTTTTTTTTTATCATAGAATAAATGCTGTGGATTCTTGGGACCAGGCGATTATCCATCTCAACTGACACCAGAATGCAGATTGCCCAACCCTCAGTATCTGGTGGGGTGCCTGACAGCAGTTCACGATTATGTAGACAGCCATTTGACTAAAGTGTACATGTTGACATTTGTGTTCTGTTTGTTTGACATCTTTTCGTTCATGGTGGGCATCTCCACTCTGGTTGAAACTGAAAAGCAGAGAAGAATGGCACTATTTAAAAGCAAGACGCATGGGACAATAGAGGACAAGGACACGGTTATCCTGAATGATATTTCCTCGTCTACGACTATACGATCAAGCTTCAAATAACTCGTTTAAACCCTTGAAAATGGGCTTTGTATCTACATGTACACTTACACTTACATATACATATATATAATTATATATACGATTAATTTATTCAATAGTGCTGTAACACTGATTTATGGCTTATAGTAATCCCTTGGATATACCAATCCAAATTATGTTACAGAATTTGTTTCGAGTATAATAAAATATTAACTAATGCTGTCTACGAATCATAAATTGCAGATCTATTGGCATAGATGTTTTAAAGCCACATTTACAATTTCATTAAAAGTTGATGCACTTTTATCTAACAAGTCTAAAAAGTAATCTACACATCAGTTAAACGCGTTGGTTGGGATTAGGGTGAATTAAACAGAAATAGTGAAAAGTATAGTGTCTACAAGTCGATTGGAAGTTTCAATGCTCAGATTTTAGAGCAGGCCAGTATGGCAGATGCGCACTTCTCGATTGCCGCGCATACCAATCCGATCTTTTCGACGTCTTCAGTTTTTCCAAGAACATCGAATAAATAGTATAGTTTTCTGTTGAGTATAACACAATATTCCGATGGCGAATGATGTTCCCTAGCACTGTCACAAACTCTGCGGATTTTATTCATGGCTTCACCGTCCTTTTTTTCTATTACTGATATATCAGAGTGCTCAAAATCCTTGGAGCGAGGTTCAGCTTGTTGGTTCTGCATTTGAGAAAGTCCAGCGGCCCCACTATTTAATGGCACACTTGATAGGACCATTCCATTGTCCTTCTTGGTGTCCGATATAAACGACATGCTGTCTGCATTATCCAGATTCTTGATATCGCTTTCGTTGATGTAGCTGGAGTTGCAAACTACGCACTTTTCTATCCTTTTCTTGTTCCTAATGAGCGGGATCTGCGTAACGCATAAACATTTCATAAATCATTGAACAGGAAAAAAACTATTAGCTGAGTTCTCATAATGCACAAGACAAAGTTTAGAGAGTAGTGATTTATAATAAAAGTAGTATATACTTACACCATAACACGATTCATTTGAACAGGTCTTGTCGATTAGTGCCCACCCTTCTAGCAAGTACTTTCCCATCTCTTTTCCCGCATAGTCAGATTGAGATTTTCGCGCTTTTACGATATCGTCGCTTACTCTACCACCAGAATCGGCTTTAGTGACTAGATAGAATGCCGCCAAAGGTATCCCAGAAACAGATTAAATTGGATTCGATTTATTTGTAGTAATACTTTTAAAAGTAATAAAAGTCTCGACAAACTACCTATTACGTGACTACCTGCGCTGTCTAGCGCTGTTTCAATGGGCGGTGTTGCTACATTATTGTAGTTATCCTCGTGTATTACACACAACACCCTCTTTGTTTTTGGATCCTCCATCAATGGATTCTAGTAAAGTCAAGTTATCTCGTTACATTTTACTCAAACTCAAATAACAAAAACAAACGTTTGTAAACAGCAACACGCAGGAATTATCTTCATTTGTTATCGTGTAGCGTTATTTATACATACATTGCACCCTTTAACGTTGCAGCTCTTGGCAAGCATTTTCTATTTTTGTATCAAAAGTAGCCGTTTTAGCATCTTAAACATTCATTTTGTCTTTTCGATGTTTTATCAAATTCATTCTGGAGTTATGGCGAGTAGACAAATACAAGGTACACGTATTATTTATACTTGAATAGCTGCTGTACCCATCCTTGAAGCAATAACTTGGAAATCGAATTCGCAGATTCATCTACTCTAGACATTCTTATTCAATGTGCACTTTTAGCTTCGTTAACTGGTTATTATGTTGTAGACAAGATGTTGACAACTTGTATGTTTAAATAAATAGGGAGGAGGAGGACAACTGTTGTTGAATTGTTTGAAATTAAAAGTTGTCTTTGGATTGTATATTTTTTTAAGGAAATGAAAAAGATAATAACTGTCTTTAAAGCTGATCTCTCCAAGTTTGGCCAAATTTGCTATTTTTGTAATGGGGGTTTATTGCAAAGTTAACAACCAAATGGAAGCCAAACTGTTAATTCTAAAATTATAAAAAGATATTCCCCAGACTAGCTTGTCCGTTAATTTTGATTTTAAAGGTGTAAAGCCCAACTTTGTAATCTTGCTGGAGTTTATCTTTGCAAGTTTTGGAGGCTGACCAATTACTATTCAATTTATTTGAATTTAGTTTCAAATATGGTGCAATTAACTTAAAGGAATCCAAAATCTACAACGATTAGACTTTTTTCCAAAAGAAGTCTCCATTTGATGTACTTGGTGATGCGAATAGAAGATTTAAGAACCAATTAGACCTTCCAGCATTAATTGAGGTTATTGGTTGCCAAAAAAAAATCAATAAAATAAAATAAAAAGGCCAAAACAAAAACTCGTTAATGTTCAACTAGACAGAAAACTTTGTTATTAATCGAATTTAGTGAAGTTTGGAAAGCAAAATAAAAATTCGACTAATACTACGGTAATATACGAATCTTGGAAATCTTCCTTTCGCCAAATTGGTTATTAAGACAGCTTTCCCGAACAAGTAAACAAAGCACACAATGGTTAGTAACTTTATTTAGTTTAAAGTATAGAGCACTGAATGTATACATTTATTTTTCCTGCCATTTGGTTTTCAGAGACTCTTTAGCAGAAAATGCCGAATATCAAAATGCGAACGGATTCGATGGCTGTTACATACATTTAATCGGGGGAGGATGGATTCGACTAAATCGGACTATTATTTATTTCGATGCGTTTTTCGACAGTATAAGCATGAACAATCAAATATAAATATTAAACACATTCGACTCGACTTATTGATATAGACTAAAGGTACATCAAGTTTTGGTAAACGCCACACCAAGTCACACACAATATGTCGCCGCTGTAACAAGCGTTCTTTCCATAACCAAAAGAAGACATGTTCTTCATGTGGATACCCAGCTGCTAAAATTAGAAAATGTAACTACCTTTTTTTTAATCGAATATTATTGATCAACGCTCCTGCTTTTGTTGTTTAGGTTTTGAGAGTCTTGAGTCTAACTACAATCATTTTAAATTTAATAGTCAACTGGTCTGTCAAGGCTAAGCGCAGAAAGACCACCGGTACTGGCCGTATGCGTTACTTGAAAACCGTTAACATCCGCTTCAAAAACGGATTCCGCGAGGGTAAATATACTTTGCTTAACAATACATAACTTGCGCCATTCTATTTAATAGCTAGACTACAAGCGTAGTTATCAAACTAAATCTGTATCTGTTTGTTTTTTTGTACTTTCTTTCAACTAGGTGTCAAAGGAGCTTCAGCATAATTTTAGCTTTGTAAAAATAAACCTCGAATAAATTTACTTTGTTTAATCAGGCCAATTTTTGATCTTCGTAACTATACAGTATTTTTTCATTTTTTTTTCTTCTTTTACAATTAATAAAGTTGTTTAAAGTTTGGATGTTTGATGAGCAATGCACCAATGTACCTCTTTATGTGTCGTGTTATACTGCGCTATTTTGTGTTGTGTTGAGTTTAAAGTTGCAAATATATCTAATCTCTTGCTTTGGCGGCTTTATGGCCGGCCCATAATTAGGCTGCATTATTGTAAGCCGTACTGATACGAGCTTGTTTGTTTAAAAGTAAAGACAAAGCGTATTTAGTCTCGCTCTTCCGTGTTATTTATAAACTGTTTGTTATTTTACAATCTAATTCTTTTTTTTTAAAAATAAAATGAGGGTAATTTAAAACGGAATCCGTGCATGCACTAGGAAAAAGATGTAAAACCTGAATAAAACGCGTTTCATCGATCAAAGTTGTGTTCTAGAGCTTATTGTTCTCTTTTCAGCTCTTTTATAATTGCTACAATGGCATTTGGACTAGCACCCATGTTTAGCAATCTCATTATTGAGGCTATTTGTGTTTTGGTAAGCCCTGCATTCAGATCTGACGATATCGAGTATACTCCTGCAGTGCAATTTCAGAAAAAAAAGAGATAAAAGAAATAAAGAAGGTGCGAATCTATTTAAAGAGCTTGTCCATTCATAAAGCGTACCTTTTCGCTGTGGTATACTTAGATTGAATTAGGTATACTTTGTCCAAAGGGATCTAGTATAGCTGAAATTCTGCTTACCTTCTACTGTTTTGTCTACCTGCGGTGCCATGATCATGTCTAACAGTTGTGAGTGTGGTTAATTGATCGTTAGAAAAACTTGGAAGTAATGTGTTTGAATACTGATGCTGGGTTGTTTGAGAATTCACGAACAACGTTTAATTGTATGTTCTGTACTAAACTCAACAGAAACTGTTGTTTACAATACTTGAGTTTGGCAATTCGCAAAAGCAAACTGTTGGTCTATTTGGTATTTACATTTTGAATTATGTAATACCGCCCAACTATTTCTTTTTCTTCAACACTTTGTTTGTTTTAGGCGCTTTATTTACTTTCTATCCAATGGTCAAAACAACCAATTGTTTTTTTTTCATTTAAATTCAGCTTTTTTTTAACGGGCTTTAACCGTTTTTGCTTAAATTCATTACTTTAGTTTTCGGGATATTAGTTATTTACACTTTATTCATATTGAGAAATCGAAGCTGGTGCTTCAGGCTTTATTTAATACCCTTTAACAAAGTACATATTGGGTTTCCAGGTCTTTATATTTGTCACTAGTCGAGCCCAAACCAATTAAACTATTAAAAGATATGATAGCAAACACTTTACAAAGTTGGCATTTAATGCGTTCAAATAGCATTGCTATTGCCAAATTAGCACATCATAAGCTCAATAACACACGGGAAAGCTGTAATTCTCAATCAGAAAGCATGGGCGTATATTGTACGAGTTTAGCGTGTTGTTTTACCTTTTGTCTAACAAATAAGTCATACTGAAAATAGCTATTAAATCTGCGATCAATAAGTACTGTTTTGTTAAGAGGTGATACAGCCCCGACTGTGTAAGATTGGAGCGTAGTCACTAGGCATCAGATGCATACCATTAAACAAAAAACAAAAAACAAAAAACAAAAAAACAAGCACGTATGGTAATATCAATTAGTATAGTTCTGCGACAAAAACCAAACAATGATATCGATTCACAAACATGTCAAATGTTTATTAAACGTAGCCTGGTTTCTCTTCTAATACCACCAATGTCACTACTGCAGCTATTCCCAATTAATTAAAAACAATATTGTAGTCAATAGAGTGTTGGTGGTGGTTGAGCATGATGTATGATCTGTAGCAATGCAGCCTGTTTTATAACAGCCGTTGTTCAGATGAATTCAGCCAACTGCCTCTATTGGCACGATGATTATACCAATAAGATGTATAAATGGCTACATCCATCTTAACCAATGTTCAGGTTGTCAACTGCTTAGTTATAATGCCAAAATAACTTCACCATATGATGCTTTTATCTTCATTATATTATACAAGTATATGGTTCCTGTTTCTTTCTTACTGTAATTTGTGTAATTGCCAATAGTGTAAACCAGTTTCTTAATATTGAATCTATTAGTATCAATATCAAGCGTTGGTAGTTCAGAATGAGTTATATAATCATTCGGCCGAGTTAATGACGGTTTTATGTTTACCAAATTGTTTGTCCTTGCCAGTCATATACTTTTTTATGATGGTAATAAATGCGCTTTTTTATTCTTTTTTATTTTAAAAAAAAATTATTCTAATTACAGTCTCATGAGAATGATGGGAAGTGAAAGTGAAAGTGAAAGTCCTTACTTTTTTTGTGATAGTTATTTTGGAACAAATTGGTAAAAAAAGTAAAAAATTGTTGCTCATGCTGACCTCAAGCGAAAAATTGAGGCTAAATTAAAAGCTCCAGAATAAAGTTGCCCCGTGTATGACCAGGTTTTACAAAATGACTTTAGCTAATTAAAAAAAGCTGGCAGATTTACACACAGTTTCATTTGCACAAAATCTGCCTGTGCTACATGCTAACATCCTAGACGCAACCGTATAGATGACAATTCGGTTGTTGAAGGTGGTAGCTTATTTTGGCTAGTTTGGATATTACATGTGGTAACAGCCACTCAATCCCGACGCTCGCTTAAATGGTATTAATTAGTTTCTTGTGCAATATTTGGTCATATTTCCAAGAAAATAAACTCGTAAATGTTCGAGTGGGTTTTGCTGTATAAGTGCATACAGGCATAGTTTCCTTTTTTTAAATTTTTTTTTGAAAGAATAATGTAGGCCTTAGCATCCCACAGTTTTCTTAAATGCATCGTGTAGGATAGCCTTTTTTGATTTTTAAAACGTCCTTTTTTTTAACACTGGTATTGAATTTGTGAGATATAATGCCATACTGAAATTGGTTGCTATTCAGATTTGAAGTTCTTGTAAAAATGTAGTGTAGTTTAGCAGATCGTAGTTAAAAGGGGCTTTATAAAGATAACTGAGCCCAGGTGCACCCAAAAGCCCACCAATTGCGAGAAAAATATGCACTATTTTCAAACACCAATTCAAGTACAGAAAACAAAGCTAATAGCCCCAATTTCAAATTGCCTTGGTTTTTTTTTATTAATGCTGGATATAAAACAATCAATGGATTCACTCACCTGCAGGCTGTTTTATTTGCGTTTCATTCGTAAATCTAGAGATAGTGCACTATGGGGGGGTTTTTTTAAATAGATATTTAATTGTAGTCGGCTAGCAGGTGACTATAATTCAAATATAATTTCCTTGGCTTCCAGTGTGCTATGGTTGTGATATACTTTGTGAAGTTGTTGACAATTGAGGGCTAGTGTAAGAAGCTACAGTGATACAAGATTAGGGGCAATTAAAACCAGTGATATTAGCTATAAGTCAAAAGCATTGAAGTCTTATGAACAATCACAGATAAATCTAATAGTTGGGAATTTTTTATTTTCTTTTAAACCCGTGTTCAGAGACAATCAAATTTCAAAAAGGAAACCTGAAGAAAAGAAAAAAGCAAAGTGTAAAGTATCTGTACACTAATTATTTTCAGAAATGTGACAATTATGAGTAGTACACAGCAGCTCAAGATTGTCGATTGGGGCCGACAAACAAAACTAAACGATTAGATCCTACCCTTCCTAAACTTTGCTTATGGTACATTACTGAATCAATGCTGAACTAACAGTGTACGACTTTTAGTGGAAAGGAAACAGAAACAGCATTGCTATAAAGTTGCTAGACCAAGTGCGTTAAAAGCTTGACAAGTCACAACCGAGTTACCAGAGCCCAGCAGTTGTTCATGCATTCCCTGTGGTACTATATGATATTAAATGAAATGACGAGGTATGGTGTAGTATGCTACGACCTGGCACAATAAGGTATAGCATGGTATAGTGTGAGTGTATTATAGCTATGCTATGGTTATACTATAGCGTGTTTACACTTGGGTTTGTATGGTGAAAATCTTGGACACAATGCGAGATAGTACGTGAATTATTACAACATTGTTAGCCCCATCCAGCGTTGAAGGAAACTATCTGTTCTATTAAACCACCCTGTTTAATAAAGCGAATCTTGGTAATTTTGATTATACGCAATAATGTAGACCATCAAAAAACAAAGGATAAACCGAATCACGTTTTTTGATTGGAATTAGTAAAAAATGTTTGAGGAAAGTGGAGGGGTAGAAGGGTGGAAAGCAGGAGTATGCTGGTATGCCTTCTTTTTTCCTTGGATTTAGTGTTCTGGGCTTAATTGTGGGACACTTTCACCGCTTCGCATGCTATTGGCAGGGTGTAATTGCGACTAATAAAAGCGATAGTTTAAAATAAAAAGGAATTGTTTGCGTTCAAATAAACGCAAATATGGCTTAATAATCAAATAAATCAGTCGCACATGATATGTTTGATTCTTCTTTCGGAATTTATAGGCGCTAACCAATTACTAACAATTTTTGGGCTTAATCGAACTAAGGACATCAAATGACAGGGTGAAATGAAGTTCTTTAAAGGGGTATTATTTAATATTGGTGTTGAGCAAAAGGGTATATCATGAGCTGCTTGTTTTTTAATGCGGAAGAAAGGATATCATGATATACTTTTTTAATATCAAGTGTATTGGGTGATGTACAATTAGAGCAGTTGGAAAATCAGACACTCTGATAGATATGTTACATTAAATTATATCACGTACATTATGCCTTATTTCGTTTCGTTTTACCTTGCTTCCGATTAACTGATACATGGGAAAATGTATGAGTTTATTTACTTTTTTTTTTAACATTGATTTTTCTTTGACCAAGTGCTTTTTATAAATTATTTTATTAATTGCTTCAATTTTGGCCTTAAATGGGATTTTAAGCTTTGTGCAACTCTGAACTTGAATCAAGTGTATGCTGATGCTGTGCTGAGCTGAGCTGAACTGGACTATACTCTAGATATTTGCTTGGTATTTTTTTTTTGTTTCAATAATTTGTTTTAAAAAGAAAACTATAATTGTGGCCATAACCATAAATCTAATTACCAAAAGTACTGAGATAAATAGGCCACCAAACTCCAAATAAAAAAAGTCAAAAAGGTCTAATAAATATAGCCAAGACCGCTTTTTATCACAATTATTATTATCAATTTAGGTAACAACCTGTTTTATATTCTGCGAATATCCAAACTCCATATATAATAACAAACCCATTCTGGTATACAAGTTACTCTAGTATCATCTTTTTAAAACTCACAAAAAGGGCAAACGTCTGTATTGAAGCTATCACCAAAAGCAGCCAACAACAACAAAGAAAAGCTATACAACAAAAAAAAAGTTATAAAGCATAGGACAAACAGCGTAGCTAGAGCGTTCTCCTTGAATGTGTATAACATAGTATTTAATTTTCGCCATATATTCATTCAGTTGGGTACTTTTTTAATAGGGTAATTTTTTTTTTACGAGCCTCAGGCCATCATTATATCTCGACGAACTTGACACTGGGTTTAAGAGACAGACTCAGTATCAAAACCACATATTCCATATCTACAGCGAAAGGGCCTTGAAAAATTTACGCAGCAAAATACAACTGAACAAGTACTGGAGCGCGGAAAGGAAAATAGAGAAAATAGATGCAAAATAAATTAAAACGTGGAATTTGTAATTGTGAATCCAGATAGTCAACAATAGCCAAAGTAAGTGCGAAACGACCAAAACTAGTCTTACTCTAATGCAAATTGAAGACGTTCAACAATTGTCATTCAAAAGTTCAATTTTATTTACTTTGCTAAGCCCAAGGTATAAAAAAAGAGACAGTATAGATTGCCACCCCAACAAAAATTAAAAAAATGAATACACCGACGATATCTAACAGGGCTTAATATCAAACAGATAAAAAAAATAGACACCGAATACCGACAATTGCCGCCATAAAAGCATCAAAACCACCATAAAACCCCCATTTACATATGTTTAGGATACTGTGCTTAGCCTTATAAGACACAATTATTGTTTGTACACGACGAATACTGAAAAAAAAATGACAGTTCTTGAAAATGAGGTAAAATCCAACAACCAGAATCAAGGTACCAAAAGGTCTTGCGACCATAGCAGTAGCTTAGAGGGGGCAGATAAAAAGTTGCGGCATAGTGCGGCACACAGCTTGGTGATTGGCGGCCAGGGGGTCAAGAGCGTGGTTAGCACTGTATATCCACAGCTACTTGCAAATGAATATTCAACTGTAAATGTACAAAGCGTTAATCCAGCCCATAACACAGGCTTTAAAGCCACTACGCAAAAAAGATGCAAAAGAACACAAACACACAAAAACAGCAGCGAGGCGAATACGAATAATAAAGGAAAATATAATGCAGGAGATCCGAGAGCGAGCACTGGGCTGAATGAGGCACTTGTAAAGCTGCATCGGTTATATGACGTGGCGTGTTCAGTGATTGGGTGTATATGGCCAGGCAGCCTAGCGGCCAAGAACACACAGCTTTGCTCCTTGAAGGCTTTTATAGTGGAGACTCACCGCCAGTCACAGCTTGATTCTGTTATTGTAGAGGCGGCGCTGATTTATCTTCTTAGAGCCAACAACATGATCAAACAGAGAAAGATTACAGACTCTGGTTCATGCGCGGTGGGCCAGGATTTACTTGTGGAAAAAGTAAAAGATCATGAACTTTCGTTTTACTCAAAAAACATCAATACACCGAGCCTTACAACAAGCGCACTGAGCTCTATTCACTCCTCAGGCTCTTCTATGGGCTATAGTAACATCTCTCTAGACAGCAAACTGCCGTATGAATTGCCATTTACTCCATATATTAATGTACTGCTAGATACCAGCAGCTCTGGCTACAATCTGCTGACGGAAAACCTAACAAGCACCAGTTTTATCCCATACAAACGCGATTGCTCTGCTGGCCTGCGGAGATCAAACACGTATGTGGATGTTCAGAATAGACATGAACACAGAGATTTTCTGGTATCAAAAAAACATTCAGTCGGAAATTTGGTTCATTTGTCCCAGACCAACAAATCTACATGTAATATAAATTCTTCTGATTCTGTCCCAGTGTCAAGTTTTGTGCTGCCTATCTCCAGCTGCTTATCAACAGAACACGAGCTGGCTACCAACAAACCTGACTATAAAACTAACAGCGTTTATTTTAATAAACCAAAAGCGTCCAATTCAATATCCAAGTGTGGTAGAAGGATGTTTGTGGCTGCATTGATGTGTGCCTCAAAATATCTTTTGGATAGAACCTACTCCAACAGGGCCTGGAATAAAATAACCAGACTCCCGGTTAGCCAAATAAACAAAATGGAAATAACCTTTCTAAGCACAATAAACTATAAGTTGTATCTATCTGACTCTGAATTTAGTCAGTGGTCGAATTTCTTGTATAACTCTCAATCTGATATCAAACAGTTCCTGGATAATGGAGGCTCTGTAGTTAACAACCTACCATTTCCAGACACAACTATCGCAGTACCTATGACCAATGCCCCTTATTTTGGCAAACATTCAGAATTTGCTCAACTTTATAACCCTGCGGTCCGAATACTTTCTAATGTTAATATACCTTCGAACCTTTCTCACATAGACCCATCATTTAATTTGGATGTTTCTAATCGTCATCCAGTTTCAGGCTATCCCATCTAGACCTTGACTCAGCCTTACACTTTTACCATTGGTACACAGTAAGGTCCCTGACCTGTTAGTTTGTTCAACCCCCAATCAATTATTTTTATAATCAACAACCAACGCTCTTTTTCTTGATTTTGCTTTATTCTTTGCTTTCCCTGATTGTACTTGTTTATCAAGGTTACTTTGGTAACAATTTAGACTATTAGACTAATATATACTGTTGGCATCTTGTTTCCTTTCTATTTATTTCATTTTTTTTTTTCACTTTTTCATTTTTTTTTCTCCATTTTTTTTCTTTTTCTTTTTTACCCTTTTTAAGATTTCTGTTTATATATCGGCTGTTTCCATAATAAAGCGGTATACCAATCGAAGGCAAATATTCATATATCTAGATACATCTTGCCAAGATGTATTCCAGCCATCCAAAGTAAGAGCTGTTTTCGAAATTCCAAAAGTATGCAATATTATCACAATCGATCGAAATGGCTCGGTTGTCCACCAGAAAGCATGTTGCAGGTTTAAATTTTTGACGTGTATTTCTATCACCTTTTTTTTTATAGTTCCACTGACACTATTATCCCTTTTAGTGTTTTGGTGAAACCGTTTCATTCATTTGTTGAAACGAAATGACTTTTTTTCTAGAAAAAAAAACAAGTGAAACATCAAACATGTTTTTTGTTTTTTACTTTTTTACTTTTTATCTTAAATCCGAATACCATTGCTGCTGTTATTACGTTTCAGCAATCTTGTATTATCTGTAACCCCTTTAATGTTTTAGATATATATTTTAATCAACTTTGTTTTATCAATACTTTGCTTTAAAAAAACAAATTTACAATCACAAAACACGCATACAATTAATCAGTGACATACAGTAGTTATGAGTGAACAAAATATGATAATACCATTGTGGCTTGATTGCGACCCAGGTACGCGGTTTTTAGGGTTCTTATCCCGACTTTCTATCATAATTGTCTTGCTGTCAGCTTTTTTTTTTATTGTTTATTCCGGCACTTTTCAATTACTTTTAGATCTGTCAATATACCTTTGTATTTGAGATATATCTTTTTATATCATGCCCCATTACACGTTACAAGCTCTAAAAACAATAAAATTTGGTGACCATAATAGGCCATGACGATGCAATGGCTATTATACTTTCAGGTAACAGTCACACCAACTTCTCAACCACTTATCACTTCTTTGCTATTATCCCAAACCCGCAACAAGAAAGAAACGGTTGAATGTCATTGGTTGTGGTAGAAAAGACAATACATATAGTTTAAGCTTTATATTCTCATATCAAACTTAAACCACATAGCACACAACCCCGGGATTAAACTTTTGGGAGTTTCTACAGTCTCAGGTAAGATTATAAAAACCCACCTCACTCCGCTTTACAAGCTCCGACAGGCAATGACGGTGTTATTGTGATGATAATATAGGGAACCAGTCTGTAGAAAAAACTACAGCTAACGCAATAAGTATACTGGAGTCGTGCGGGAGACGTGATGTCCCTGTTGTTATGGGTGCTGCTAAGGTAAGAACAAAACGTGATATAGCAATATATATTATTTCTTCAAATAACAGACATCCGTAATATTCCAATGTTACTCCGGCATAATGAATGTCGTCCTTTATCCATATATTTAATTTTATAATCGTGTTATAACCAATATTGTTTCCAAATATCAAACGCGCAGCCGTTGCTGAGATTTATTAAACATGACCCAGAAATCCACGGAGAAAGCGGTAAGTTTAGGAATGGATATAGCGTTGAAGATTGATACTTTCAATAATAAAAAAACACTGCTTTATTTTACTCAAGTTATACTAAATGTGCTTATATATCTATGCACTATTGGAAATTGGCGTGTGATGTTTACCAAGGTCTTGACGGAACCAGTTTGTTGCCAGAATGCAACAAGGAGTTGTATGAACAGTCCCAACTACGAAAAGCGATTGATGTTATGGCAGAGGCGATTTTAAACTCACCTGAGCCAGTGGCATTGGTGGCTCTTGGATCTCTTACCAATATTGGGCTGCTGGTATCTGTATACCCAGAGGTGGTGAATAAAGTCAAAACACTTTCTTTCATGGGTGGCGCTATTGGTGTTGGGAATCGATCTGCTGTCGCCGAGTTTAACATTCTGGTAATTATCCATTTTACTCTTATCCTATGATATATGGCATTGAGTTTGCCATACAAACTTTTACAGCTTGTGTGTATCTTTTCTTTCTTTTCTTCTTTTTTCTTTGCTGACTTTTATTGGAAAACGTTTATTGTAGTGCGACCCAGAGGCTGCACAGATTGTAATGCAAGCTGGATTTGAGCATTTAGCCATGGTTCCACTCGATGTCACGCATACAGCTTTGGTCACTCCCAAAGTCCTTGAAGCAATCAACACTAGGGTTGGTTCTATAAACGCAAATTTCTCAAAAATGGTTTGTGAACTAATGATGTTTTTCCGCGATACATATGCTAAAACATTTGGTTTCCATGATGGCCCCCCTCTGCACGATCCACTGGCTGTTGCATATCTTGTTATGAGAGATTCATTTGAAGAAAAGCTTATGAGGGTCGATATTGAATGTGGCGAGGGGATGTGTTCAGGGCAAACTGTATGCGATTTCTGGAACTACAGCACTAAGCAGAAAAATTGCTGGGTTACAACAAAGGTTGATGTCGAGAAATTTTGGTCGTGTATGATTGACTCGTTGGCAGAGGCTGCAAAATCTTCACCAGTGTAGGCTGTCCAGCTTGTTTAGTTTATTTATTTATTGAAACCAACGTGTTTAGTTTTGTCCAGGGCTTTGTACCTTTTCTTTCTCATAAATTTTAAACGCGTCAATAGTGAAAATCACGACACAATGCGACAGTTTGGGATACTATACAAATAATACAATGGTTTAAAGTTATGTTTGATCATGGGTTCCTTCACTATTGGAGTATGGGTTGGCTTTGTGTTGACATTGATACGTAAAGCAAGCTAATAATGCTATTTTGTTTTTTGAAAATGACATAAAAAAAAGTCGGCTTATCAACATGTAATATAATTGATGCAGATTTTATTCTCTGATTTGTTATGAATTTGAAAAGGTAAATAAAAAAATAAAGATGTTTAAAATGAACAAAATGGATAAAAAAATAAAGGCGTTTTAATAAAGACAAATAGATAAAATATAGATAAAATCGAAAGAATGCGTTGTGGATGTACGCTAGAAACACCAGTGTTTGAATTTACATGACCTTTGACCACAACAGCTAATATACATGTTGTGGATCTGAGATGAGAGCAAGTTGTTGTAAATAGATAAAAAGGTTATAACGGGTCAAATAATCTAACCTGGTTTGTGATCATATATTATTGTAGTTTATATTTCTGAGAAATACTTTTTGTATTATCGGTTGTACATAGTACAATGTTTGGCCTTTTCAAGCCATTGTTTTATTTGCCTAGCTACTCTTATATCTATAATTTCCTGACCTCGAGAAATGCATCATGTTCTGTATCGCATCATATGATTCAACATCGCGGATTTCAGAGTTATGCCCCAGCTCTGGCTCGAGCGAATCTTCATAATGGTCGGCGCTAGCCAAATTGCCCCGCTCATTTTGGCCATTTGTGTAGTTTAAGTCTCGGTGGTATATACGCGGGTGCCTATTTATATCCTCATTGTAGGTGTTTCTAACGTTTGATTCACGTATATTTTCAAAAAGAGGCCGGTGGTGAAAATATAACAACGAATTGTTGTTACTACCCTCACGATGTGTTTCTACTGGGTATGTACGCCCTCTGTTATCTGAAGGATATGCACCGTTTTGTGCTCTATAGCCCGAAGAAGCAGTGTCGGTATGTTGTGAAGCGGTGATTAGTTTTAGTGGTGGAAGGTCGTGGTGTGTATTTATGTTTGAGTGAGAATACTTGCTATACACTGTGTGTGCTGGGTTGTTGTAATTAGTTTCACGCCGATCACCGCTGTTTTGTGAATTTGATGGTGTGTATGTTTTAGAAAACTCGAGACTTTGCGTATTGCAGCTTAGGTCATTACCAGTGTGTGTAGTACTTGAATTTCTGCTGTAAGTGCACTTTGATCTTGTTCCATAATCTGTATTGTCGTGCATATCTGAATATGGGTATTTTATAGGTTCATAATTTGTGTTGGAATAGCGGTCAGACAAATATCCACTCCTACTGCTGGTTGGCAGACTTCTACAATATTTTTCCCAACTTTGATCTTCAATATCGTCACTATACCCATGACTCTGCCGTTTTGAGTTGACACCAGATGGGTAGTATGTGTTGTAGAATTTGTTTTCATTGTTGATTCTATCATGTACTTCAGAATGGTTCGGCATACATCCATTGCAATTTTGCGTTACATTGCTGTTGTAGGGTTTGCGGCTTGAATCAAGCCGGCCACAGTGGTGATTTAGTACATCCGGTCTTGTCTCAATCGGGTAGTTAGTATTAGTATAGTTAGTTTCGATTGAGTTAACACTTCTACTGCTGCTATTGCTATTGCTATTGCTGCTGCTGTTATAATTGTTGCTAGAGTAGCTCGGCAAACTTTCATTTTGATCCCAACTTTTATTTATTTTTGGAATTTTGGTCTTTTTCGTTCTTTGAGCCCTTACTCGAGTCTTTTTTTGATTTTTTTCTTGGACCGACCCCTGAGAAACTTCATGACTGTTTCCTTGATTTATTTCCTGAATATTATTCTGAACCATATCCTGACTCATTTGAATATCATTTTGGTCATTTTCTTGACCCATTTTTTGATCTATGTTATAATTAACAGCTTGTATACCAGCCACAGCTGCTTCTTGGTTGCTGCTTTGGCCATCTTTTGTGCCACAGTTGCTCTTGTCTTGGTTTTGAACTTTATCACCGGTTTTCTCTGTAGCCGCTTTGTTATTGTTCCTAGGCTTTATAGTACCATTGGCTATACCTATATCTCTTGTTATTTGATTCTGAAGTCTCCGGTAAATTTCACTTTTAACCCACGCAGCTGGCTCTTGATCAGGCGTTATTACATGCATAAACCTACATTGTCTGTACACTCTGCACCTAAGATCGTTTAGTCTATTTTTCTCTACATTTTTCTTTCTCCATTCCCGCATTTTGATTGTGGCATTCTTCTTTGCTGCTAGACGCTTTTCATCATCGACCAGTGGTTTGCTATTGGCACCAGTTTTTGGTTCCTTTCTGGCATAAGGTGAGCATCTCGTTCTCCTCTTTTTAGGCAACAAATCTTCAAGCGATATATTGAGTTGAGGTTGACGCGGTTCGCCCAAACTGCTGGCCAGAGCATTTGTTTGACTTTTACTACCTTTTCCACAACTTATGGCGGCATTAAGTCTGTTTGCTGCTTCAGTTCCACAGCCATTGATTGTAAGTGACGGCATTTTATTTGTGCCGCCGAGTTTATTTCCAGCACAATCAAACTTGCCATTGGATATATGGATAATGCTATTGGACTGGCGGTCCGACATACTGCTGTTACTTACATGACGGTACGCCATTCCACCAGCGTTAAAATATGGTTCATTACTAAATACGGATTTAACACCAGTAATTCTACTAAAGCCGGTGTTTTGACTGTCACAGGCAGCTGCAAAAGTAGACATTGAGGACGAACGAGGCGTTATTGCTGAACTCATGGGACGAATGTATCTTCTATTACTGATTTGGTTAGTTGTGATTTCTGGCAACGAATTGGTGCGATTTCCTGTATCTATGACGTTGCTTTCTCCAGGAATGTCCTCAGCCCCGATAGGGGTGTCACTTTCAGAATTGAGGGATGCGATGTTTTTGGTTTGTTCATTAGCCTGAGAGATTCTGGGCAGAAAGTTGATACGGCTTCCTTGGCTCTGCTGATGATACTTGTGGTAAAAGGTGTTTGCTGATTTCATTTTACAGTTGATTTTTGTTGCTATTAGTCTGTGCTTTATAATATATTATTCAATAGAAAGGAGTATGTCTATAAAGTTACTAATTTTTTCTTGGTAAGGTATAAATTTAAACATATATTGCGTGTAAAAATGGCTTAAAATCAAGTCCTTTTCAATAGAATAGTGCAAATACTGACTGATTTGTGGCTTGATATATTCCAGCTGTTAAGATTAAATGTTAAAGATTAATAGTTGATTGAGAAATATTATGTTCTCTGTTCCCACTTGGCGTGTTTATATATAAATGCGGTTTTGCGATTATTGTGTGTGTTGATATGGCATTTGATAGTATTTTGTGTCAATTAATTAGTTTATTCCCTCTTTTAACGCTGGTATTAGATATCTATTGTAATACTGTGACCATTGATTTATTCCAAAAGCCTATTCTTTGTTTTATCCGGGTATACAAGTTAGTAGACAATAAGTGCACTCGCGGATGTAGAAACTTGGCATATGTACTAAACTTACTCGCATTTTATATTTAAGATTATAAATACTCTCTGAAAATAGATGTAAATATAGCAGCCTAGTTGTGATATCGCTCTAATTTGAGACTAAACAGTGATTTCGATAGTGATGTTGAGGTTATTTATAAACCTTTATAGTTGGGTTAAAGAAAAAATCGGTTTATGGAATAAATATCAAGTTAAAGTGATTATAATTTAGTGCTTTGATAACTTATTGTTGTACAGGAAGGTATAAATTTATTATGTATCAAACATAGTTGATTAGAGGGTATGGGTCTATTTGATTCCAAAGATGTTCTAAATCCAGGCAGAGCAAGTTGAACCGTTTATATACCATACTGGTTTGTAGATAAATGGTGCTATAAATATATAATGGACACAGAGTCTGATTTTAATGATAAACAGTGTTAATGGAAATTAGAATTAGAACTGGGAGTAGAGTTAAAATTAGTATTGGATTTGAGAGTAAAATTACAATTATAGTTAGAATTAGAATTAGAATTATAATTATAATTGGAGTTGAGATGAGAGTAGAATTATAATCGGAGTTGAGATGAGAGTAGAATTAGAATTGGAGTTGAGATGAGTCGGAATTAGAATTGAGGTGATATTGATGCTATGTTTGATAAAGTGGCTAAAGAGAAGATACGCATTCAGTTAACTAATATTAAACTTAAATTCCATGTGCCGAATTGGCATATATTAGCTTGCGAAAGAGCACAAGGGCGTATACTAATTAAACTTAGCACATTTGTCTTGATAACATATATGAGTAGCATATACATATTTTTACTCGATGTCCCAAAAATAGCAATCGTTTTGGTTAGCATTGCAATATTGTGTAGATTACCGCATACATCAAGCGGGATGACGATGATTAATCCAGAAATGCAGAACGAGTCATAATAAAAGAGCTAAACTTATTAGCACTATGAGTAGCTCAGAAATCAGCTTAGTAAAATTATACAAATGGGTTGATTCTAATAAAGCCAGAGCTTTTCCGTTTCACTATGTAAGTTATTTCTGGAGACAAAGCAATTTAGGCAAAGGAAGGCTCGCAATATTAAAAAAACATTGCTCGAAAGTTACAAAATAGACCTTAAGTTCGATAAATCGAGCTATAATTTATGAATTATCGATTACTAATCTCTTCAAAGCTTTTGGCTCATATTCTATCATTTATAAACCAATGATGCTACTAGATTTATACAATACCACCGCTTCACCAGTCTAACATTGTTTATACCAGTCGAGTTTTAGTCAAAAGATGTAAAAATGCAATAATTAAAGAATTTCTCGGATTCAATCATGAAAACAGTGTTCAAACAATTTACCTCACGTCGCTTCTGCCGCGTTTACCATTATAATCGCTTATAGGCACTTTTATAGGTAGTGGAAAACACCACGATCCAAATTTAATACACAAACAGGCGCCACAACCTAAAGATAAGCGATAAAAAAACAGATATAGCTGGCAAAATTTTGCGAATAGTAATGAAACTAGTTACACTAGCCCAACGTATAATTAGATTTGCTCTTCAGCCTTAAAGCAGCAAGACTGTAATATCTACAATCATTAGCACTGTATTTTTTTACAGTCTCTGATTCAATCATTTGATTTTTGATAATTTTTACTTTGGGCCATGTGCTTGCCTATTTATAAATGCAGATAAATATTTTTCTGACCCAAGATTTCCTGAACCAGGATTCTAAACAGCCGTAATCTTATCTTATAATTCTTTGAACAATTGCTTCACGCGTTGTCGCTAACAGATCTATCTTAACTCGGACAGGCAGTTGGACTAAACCATACATAGCAAAACCCTTACGGAATAGTTGTGTTGTGGATGTACTTTGCCAAGATATGGCGTATCACCAAGTGACAATCAATCAACTTAATATACGGTAGCTGGCCTGGTTAGCACGTGGATAAAAATTAACACCAAATCTGCGTCAATTCCAAGTTGCGTTGATGTAAGAATAAAATAAATAATAATAATTAAATAAATAAATAAAAAAGGAAAGAACTAGGGTAGGGATATTAGAAAAGAGTTGAACTAAAGAGTTTAATATTTCTCGGCCATAATAAGGGTGATAAGCGATGTCCAGCCAGTGAATGGATGATTCTTTTGGCCTTTGCCCGTTTTAGGACTGTACTGCTCCCAAAGATTTCCAGTCTTGTCATAATTCTAATAAGATCATGTAAATGTGGGTTAAATAGTTGTTTGGGTGTATATATATATATATATATGTATATAAAGACAAATGTGGAAAAGAATAAATTTAGTAAAGAAACGAAGGCAGATAAATAAAGTACTTACCTCGTAGACGTTGTCAATGATATTTTTTCTTAAATCAGTGTAGATTTTAGAAGCTCTTTCTTGGGATTTTCCCGGCTTATTAATGTAGTTATTATGGAGCGAGGATAGGACCAGATAATTGATGTTGATCCAAATAGGACCACGCCAGTAGTTCTCGTCCTTGGAAAAGAATTTGTCGGACTTGGAGAGTGAACGCAGACCATAATCGGACCACAAGATATTCTCATCGCTAATCAGGTCCAGGGTTTCGCTAAACTTTTCAGAGTCGTGGTCTACCAACCCTAGTATCATAGGGAATAGACTCAAATATCCCTTGTGGCAAACATGCTCGGGCTCGTCTATATGTTGGAAATGGCAATAAAGGTAAACGGGTGTGAAAATGAAAACGTAAATCACAGTGATGGAAGTCTGAAAATATTACAGGGATAAGAATAGCCGAGTAATAATAAAAAAAATTGAATAAAAGTCGATAAAACAATAAAAACAATCGAATACGAGTTGATAGAGCAATAAAAGCAATTGAATACTGATAATTACCGTCTTTATTCATGGTCAAATCGCAATACATTTTGTTCTCCTTGCTGTAATGCAGAGAGTCAAGATTTTTAACCATTTGACTATACTCGCTATTGAAGGCGAGACTTTCATCCTTCAGGTGCAGGAACTCTGAAATATTTGCCAAGGTCTTTGCCATAAAAGAAATCCAACTAAGCAAGTCCAAATGCAGCTGATCAGCATTTGGCTGGGGTCTTGGGTAATCATCAAGGCCAGAAGCCAGGTTGTGGTTGAGTGTACATCCTCTCCACCTGTAAAGGTAATCGCCTAGTATGTTGAAATCCTCATACTTGAATTTGTTTCCAGCTTGTGATTTCTTGTACCACTCGTAGTTTATCTTTAGCTTGTCATAAAAGTTTTTCAGCTGTGACACGCCTAAAGACGCTGCATTGTCCAGGTAAACGCCCAAGTTCAAATCTTCTTGGTCAATTATGTTGTCGCCTTGGCCAGCCGAATCGTAGTCCAAGCCCAGCTTCATCTTATTCTTATTACCGCCTCCTTTTTGCTTTTCAATTTGCAGCTTGAGTCTGTTCAGGTACGACTGAACAGCCAAGAACATTACCGGTGGGTTAGCAATATTTGGCCGCTGGATTTGGAACTCTTTTGGAACCTATTTTTTTCCCCCATTTTTTTTTGTACAAGCGTGTTTAATAGTAGTTACAAGCTGTACAATGACCACATCCATCAATAACTTGACTGTTCGATCGTGGATGATTATTTTTTATATTTATAAATCCTGCAAAAGGGAGCTTCTTACTTTACTTCTGGCCTCTTGACCCAGGATTTTTTCGCGCGAGATCCACCCACTGCTCTCCATAGTGTCCAGCCAACTGTTGATCATTTTCATACTCAGATCTGTGTCAAACTCGCCAATAAGCAATTGATGGAACCCTTCATCCCACAAAAATCCTCTTGGAAAAGTTGGTCTGCTTGGTGTTGCTGTAAGAAGAACTTTTGGTTTAGACGACTTTAGTGACTTTTCCTCGGCTGTGTTATTGTCCTTGCCATTCTTTGGTGGTGCCTTGTCATCAAACTCGTCATCGTCATCATCGTCGTCATCTTCATCATTAACTCCGCGGTTTACCTTACCATCAACAGAGTCGTCTTTTCTGTTGAGATTTCCGGATTCATCATAAACATCAACCTCTTTTAAAGCGTCTCCAATAATCTCCTCGCCATCAAAGAACCTATGTAAACAAATGTATATACATAACAAGTCCAGTTAGCCACATCCCACTCAAGCCTTCAGTTCTCTACAATATACAACATGGTACAATAATCAAAAGGATAAAGTAAAGCGAAAACACTTGCCCAATCCCACCCATCAAACTACTAAGCGCTGACTTGGCCATCTTGATTTTCTTATTGCTAAACCCTTTTGACTTTAACCCAAATCTCGTTTCAAACTTCTTGTCGAATTCATCACGTTTCACTTGGAGCAGCGATGCAATATCCTTGGCTACGTTTTAGTGTTTAGTGTTTAGTGGTTATTTTAATAAATCTTAGTGGTTATTGTAGTAACTCCAAATGGTTTCTGGTCTTAAGTAATATTCCATAAACCAAAACCAATCAACGTATAGCCAGCTATAAAAAACAGTAATAAGAAAAACAAAAACAAAAACAAAAAAACAAATCGCTATCATGGTTTATAATCTTACCTTTAACATTGGTTTTACTTTTTTCTTTTTCAAACCTCAGATCGAATTTGAACTTTCCTTGGACGTTTAAAATCACTGCGATAAAGTTGGATTTGTTTGATACGCTTTTCGGCCTTCTGGGAAATTGGAATATCGAGGCAGGGTGAATGCGGTACATATCTTGCTGTGTAATTTTCACTGCGAGCTTGGATATTTTCTCACTTACAGTTCTGCCCAAAGCCTCCATGATGATTTCTAACCCCATAAATTTATTTAATTTCGTGTGGATACAAGTTCAAGCCATCCGTTTAATACACGTAAAAGTACAGCACTAGTATATATCAACGCTGATTGTCATTTAAATATACATTGGCGAGTTACCTTTAGACTGCCACAATGCAGTGTAGTTGGTGGTTGTCGCATAGATATCGTACTTCTTAATCATATCCTCTCCTACCAATCTCTTTTGCACAGGGGTTAACTCAACCAGCTTGTTACCCTTATCTAGTTACAACAAACATACTGGTTATTGATTGGCTTGGTTCTTCAAAAAGATGCAATATAGTGCATAATATGATATACAAATACAAGCGTTGGTACATATTCAAGTACATGGGATATTTCTTCACTTGCCTGCTTCAATTTTTAGTTTGTATTCCCCCAACTTCACGTCTTTTCCTAGAATTTCGATCAATCCAGATGTGTCCGCAGTCTATTCAGGTTTACATCATACAGTTTCCAACGGTTTTAGCCCGAATGATTATATCTATACCGCACTGTTATTCCAGTAAAGGCTTATAAATTTAAAATACTAGGGCTGAGTGTGATCTACAAACCTTTTCAGCATCCTCGGCAAGCTCATAATACCCTTCTTTACCTGCACTGAAGTATAAAATCAATGAGGCACTATCCTTGCCTTCAACTAATAACCAAAAATATTAAAAGTTCATAAAACTACACTTAATAGCCACACATTTTATGCGTAAAGTCGATCAAATCCTGTTCCTTTTAAAATCTAACAGCACTGAAGTTCTTACCTCTAATCTTGGTCTCTCCCTCGATACGCGTAACCCATTCATCGTCTATCAACAAAAAAAATTCAGTAATATGTAAGCACAAACACACAAAAGTACACAAAAACACAAAAGTACAAGCGTTCAGATACGCGAATTCTAAATCCAATAATGTCAGCTTTCTAGAGTAAGGGAAGCGACTTATAGACCCGGTTTTACTTGCCTATTTTCAAAAACGATGTTTTTATGTCCATCTTAAACTTTTTGTCTCTGATTATCTGTTCGCCAAAAGTCTTTCCATCATGTCTGCTGTACTCATAGCTATCCACTCCGTTATGCATTTCACAACTGTGTCTCATACCTACAATCAAAAGAAAGCCGTGTATTAAGTACAGCTCTCATAATTCAAACCAGCAGCATTAGCGCCAGAACCAGTACATAATCCAACTCAACCCCCCCCTCTCTCTCTCTCTCTCCTCCCTCTTTCCCCAAGTTGATTCCAACAAAACAAAAGCATTTTTTTTCCTTTGATTGCTTATTTGAATGCTTACTGTGGTAGCCATCAATCTCTTCATGACCAAACCAAGCCATCCCAATCATTGATGAATCTTCAATTGTGGGCCTCAACCCAAAGTACAAATTAGGTCTATACGTTCCCCACTCGAATTGGTTGTAAATCTGTTTCTCCAACTTGTTTTTTTTTGATTCCGATATAACTGTAGCCTCTTCGCTGCTATCAAGGGCCACATTGTTCTCCTTGTATTCGGGTGTCTCTTCCGAGTTTAAACTCCTAGCAGTTCCTGAGAATGCCAAAGCGAGCAAAAGCATAAGCGCTGGCGAAAGTCGTGCTGTAAACATACTATCTTACTCTCAGCGTTCGGTGAATACTTGTTTATTTACTTTTGTTCAGAATAACAAGCACGTTACAAATCTATTAAGTTAACGAAGACAGAAACCACACCCTACTTTTGAATTACAAGTTCGTTAGGTTTAGTGGGTGTTTAAGTGCTTTTTTTTCTTTCTGAAATCGTCTCGTTTAGGCCGAAACTCGGTGAGTGATTTATAGTTAATCATTATTTATTAATGCAAGTGGCTCTTAAATTGCTGCATGGTTAGTTAATATCACTCATGTCTGCGAATCATATCAACTATTAAAGCCCAGTTTGAATATATCATATATGATTGGAAATGGTGGTCATCACTGTTCCGAGATGGCAAATAATCCGAGTAACCAATTAGCCGAACTGACATTTATTTATTCGATGAAAAATAGATAAACTAATCGAATTGTGGCCCAATGATGAGCTATAACTAAGTTAAAGCTCACCTTTCTTGTTTAACATCATTTGATGAAGTGTAAACCCGTTGAGATAATTGATTAGCCGAAAAGTTTTTAAATGTAAACTTTGGAATTCTACCAAGGTCAGTCAGGTTTAACTTAGCACCAACGCATCAATAGTCTTGTTATACTAGTAAACCAGAGCTATTACTAAGAGTTCAATCCTCTCCCAAGGCAGTCCAGGTAGAGTTTCCTTTCATGCCATGTATAATTGAGGTCTGATTGTTTATTCAATCTTTTACTAAGCGGCGCAAAAGGCCAATATGTTGTTTATAAGTCGAAGCCAGCCATTCTGATTTAACAAAGTAAATATTTATTAAGCTTGCATTGTGTTGACTATCTATACATTAAATCCCCAGCAAATATACTCATAAAAGATCTATTAGAACCAAAAAAAAAAAAAAGGGACAGGTGTGTAAAAACAAAACTAAAACCTAAACTAATCAGGGGCTGTAATCAATAAAACTTCACTCCAACCTCTGAAGGGTCAGACCCCGTAAACAACTTTACTTTTCCCTGTGCCTTCAACACGTTTAAGGACTTTCTCATGATATATGGGTCTAAACCTACAAAGTCTAATTAAAATTTAAAAACAAAATAAAATAGCGTAAATAGCTTGGTTTGTCTGTACCGAACGGATCAATACATTAATGGTTAATGCAATAATAGAAAACAGAACAAAGTAAAATAAAACAGCATAGTCAATGTTCGGCGGGATACGTTCCAAACTATATACAAAGGCAACGCAAATGCAAAAGTAAATTACCAGTGTCTGAAAAGTCGTCGCCATTGCTTAATTCATACAAAGTCACAACGGAGTTGGTTATTCCACGCTCAGTAATCTATGGATTAAATATGGGTTTAGTTGTCAGCTCAGCCGTACCAAGGGATTGAAATTGGCTATCAACCAAGAGTGCTACTTCAGTAAATATTAAACTGTAAAAATTACCGTCTCGTAAATAACCCTAGCCCACTCATCAGGCTTTCTCCAGTATATGTAGCATTGTGTTTTTCTCTCAAATTCGGTGTTCCATTCCGCAATGCCTACGCAGTATCAAGATACACATTAAAGCTACTACTACAGGGATATGTCATTTTAGTTTAAAATAGTCGTCACCATACCTTCATTACACATGTAGTCTAATATCTCCAACAGAAAGCTCAATTGAACAGCCCCTAAATAAGCAATTTATTTATTTTCCAAATAAATGAGGCGACTAAAAAAAGGAGGCTGTAAATAGTGAACACAGTCATATGCACCTGTTCCTCTGATACTTGATAAATGGTGAACGCAAAAGAAAATAAAAATAAAAATAGAAAAGTCAGAACAACTTAGTGCTTACTGTTGATTTTCTTATTGTTAAAGAGTTCCATTTCAAGTCCTTCTTGAACATTTAGCGTGAATTTATTGTAATGCTTATAGTATCCAAGAACCAATTCGGACCATAACCTCAGCTGGTTTTTTCCTGTCTCCGACACAGGCTGTTTCCTTTTTTTTATCAAGCAAACGAATATATATTGACAACTTAATATTATACTGTCTCTCTTTTAAACAATCCTAAAAAGCGTGTGTGGTTTGGTTTCTTTATAGCGGTACGTTTAAATTTGCTTACGTGAAAAACGGAGGGAAATCGTGAATCTTTGGGTACTCAAAGGAACTCATAGCAAAAGACAAAGCAAATGTCGAAACAGTTTTAAAATGGTGGCAAAGTGCTAGTAAATTGGGTAGGTTTATATGCAAAAAGTAATTGTACAAAACGGAAAAGTGAGGTGCTTAAAAGGCCAGACTCTGGATTTTTGCCAAGGATGGGTTTATTTAGAATACAAAGATAGACCGCGTATAATTAGCTTGTTCGTGCTGTATGAAGTCCTTTTTGCCAACACTTTGTGTTAATTTTCCTTATTCGAAATATTTGCAAAGAAAAACCAAAAAAAAAAAGTTCAAGTCAAAACAACAATAATATTGAAGGAACGATAATTAGAGCCAATTTATAATAAAAGGTAATTGACCGTGAAAACAGCAAGCCTAGGAAATCGAAACGGAAAAGTCGCTAAAGCTAGGTCCATACTGGAGATATAGAGAAATAAAGACGCCGTACAAACCACAAATCTATATTATAACATGCATGTGGAGCAAGCGACTATAGATAAACTGAGAGTATGGAATATAATACAAGACTATAGGCACCACCAGCTCAATATCAACATATATAGGGAGATGTAGGGTTGAGAAGCAAACGTCGAAGAAATGCTTATCAGTAGAAGCAGGAAAAAAAGTCAACTAGACTCAACTGTGCATTAATACTGGTGGTTTGATCGTAGACAGCTTTAACGACTGGGATGCAAATATGGTACAGCAGTTACTAGGAAAACAACATATACTCAATGAACAAAATAACGAGTTAACTGTGTAACTGTTGACAAAAAAAAAACAAACTAACAGGTGATAATGGTAATACGTTCCGCAAATTGTTTAGCCAATCACAATGTTCGACACAGTAATTACCTGGAATACTTGCTGTCCTGATTTAAAAAAACAAAAGATAGATACCGAAAAGCAGGAACGAAAAAGCACAACTGATTTCAATAAAAAAAAAAGAAAAAGCACAACTGGATATCAAGTTTATATTACTGAAGTTGGATTTCTAATTTTTATCTCATAACCAGAGTTTGTTAGTTAAAGAGCTATACATTTTGAACAACACTCAAGCAAAGGAGAAACCCGATAAGTAAAAATAGGCAAAGGTACAGCTTATTCGTGCAGAGCAACTTAAATAATGGCTATTACGGATCTAGCAAAGGGATTTGACACTAAACAGGTAGTAATTACCACTCTTGCCTCGTTAGCTGTTATTAAAGTAAGAATCATTTCATAAACAATCAAAAATATAGCAGCAAATATTTGTTCGAACTACAAAATAACGACATAACTCTGTATTTTATGTGTATACACCAAAAAGATAATTTCGGCGTACTTGTTTGACAGCCTGAAACATATACCTGGACCATGGTGGGCGCGGTTTACTGCTGTACCATACTACAAGGCTCTAATTAGCGGCAATGTAACGCGTTTTTGCAACGACATAAGGCTCAAGTATGGCGGCGTGGCCAGATTAGGCAAGTGCTGATGTGCAGAATATCAAAAATTTAAAAAAAAATTAAAAAAAGAGCAAACTCAGAGTTTAACAATTGTACATACGAATATACCAACGCTTACGCCATAGGTCCTAACTCTGTGATGATTTCAAGCAACAAAGGAGTCAAACGGATACTTTCTAGCTACAGGTATCGTAAATCCAAGCTTTACGTCAACGATTTGGTGCATGAGAATACGTTTTCAACAAGGAGTGAAACGTTTAACAGAATGAGAGTGAGTGGGTATATCAAAGATTAATAGAATAGATATAAAAAGAGATGATATTTATGGTGCTAGTAACGGCACTCAAAGCTATTTGTGTTAAATGGATGTTTTTAGAGACGCCAGATAGGAGCTGTGTTCACCATTAATGGGCTGGTAGAGATCGAAGATCTGGTAGAAAATGCTGGAATTGTTAGCTTGAAGGAGAGACTAGACGCTGATATCAGCAATGGTGGCGGGGTAGCCAAAGTAAACTACCACAGCTATTTTCACAACTTGACAACTGACATTACCGGGGTTTTAACTTATGGGAAATCGTTTGATGCTATTAAAAACGGCGGGCACCCTGTGATTGAATGGATCGACTCGTTTATGAAGCTTGGTGTATTGGTAATATTTTTGACCTGTTTCTAGAGGGGCTATGCACCACTTATTACCGTATTTTTATTTAAACTTACTTCTGATATCTATAAAATAGCTAGGAAGCGTCCCATTTGCAAGATATCTTCCTATTGGGCTTGAAAAAGACTTTGAGAACAGAGATATGATTTACAAATATACGGCTCAGGCAGTAGCTGAACGGCATGAATTGATTGCGAATGATAAGAAGGCTGTTAGGTCTGACATTTTGCAAATACTTGTTGATGCCAGAAACAGCGACGGAGAGAAACTATCCGAGTCTGAGCTGATTTCAGAAATGTTTCTTATGCTTGCTGCTGGCATTGACACAACAAGCGTCACATTGACATGGCTGATGCAGTTCTATCTGCTGTACCCTGACATATACAAACGCGTGGTTCATGAGGTTAGAACGGAATTTCCGGACAGGTCGCACTTGATACACTTCAAAGAGGCCCGCAAGAAACTTTCGTATACAATTGCTACAATCTACGAGAGTATTCGGTTTGTGTCGGTTGTAGGAGGAGAGTTGCCAAGAGAGCTAAACGGAAGTGACGTGGAAATAGACGGTGTGTATATTCCATCAAATGTTAATATAGGGGCATTTATTGATGGTGCACATAAAGACGAATCAGTTTGGGACAATCCAAACTCATTCAATCCAGACAGATTCATGGGAACTGAAGGCGAGTTGAGACAAAAGGATGTTTTGGGATTTTCGTTTGGTGTTAGGGTCTGCCCTGGGAAAAACTTGGCGTGGATGGAGATTCTAACAATTATTCCAAACTTAGTTCGAGACTATGACCTGGAGCTGCCTAGCGACTCAAAATACTTGCCCAACACTCTTGACCCAAAAAGAAACAACGAGCCTTTGTTGTTTGAAGACAAAACGCTGGCTACAAGAAATCCTATAAACCCAGTCCAGGATTGCAATCTGGTCATAAGACACAACTTGGCAAACTAATATACTATTTTCCCTCTATTTACTCAACAACATCTAAATTTTTCATTTTTCACTTTTCTCACTTTTCTCACTTTTCTCACTTTTCTCACTTTTCTCACTTTTCTCACTTTTCTCACTTTTCTCACTTTTCTCACTTTTCTCACTTTTCTCACTTTTCTACACTTTTGATCAGCTGATTTAATGGTTTGCCAAAGCTTCGTTTGGCTCCAGTTGTAAACTTGGAAATATAAATAGTAAATTTTACTTATTTCAACAAAGATGTGTATTTATAACGTCAAATCAATTCACGGCCGCCGATCGTATGTTTGAAATACAATGGCACTTGGAACAAATTGAGGCCCAAAAGATAGTGTCAAAGTTATTGCGTCCATATAAGTTTCAACCAAAAGAATGTGTGATTTAGTGCTGATACGGTGTCGCTTGTCCGATGCTTTAGTAACCAACTATTCATTCGGTTTGACATCACAGTACAATAATATGGAAGTTTATTGGTCTAAAATCGACTAACAATAGTGGCAACAAATTGCTATAAACTCAAGTCTGATAAAAGATATTCTATGTCAGGAGTGGATATCACTTTGTTTTTAACCCCACCAAGAGAGAAAAGCTGTTTGCCTTCTACATCAAGCGCGACCAGCTGCTGTGCAAACTGGCACTCGATTCCTGGGGCTAACTGCATCTTAATACCGCCCATGTCTAGCACTACTTTGCCGGATTTGTGTACTAATATTTGACCAATCTGGCCCTCAGGAGCAGACGCCACAGATTTTTGTGAGCTTGACGAGTCGGCCTTTTCCAGCTCCTCCAAGTTTGGCTTTTTATCTTCAGAAGCCGTCAGATCAACATCCATATTTTTACTTTGTTCAATTTTAAAGTCCAGTTTGGACTCTGTTTGGTGTTCGAATTCGGGCATATCTTCCGGAAGCTGGATAATGAATATTTCATTTTTTTCTTTTGAAGTCTCAAATATGGAACGCGCCTTGTCAAAGTTATCGTTTTCTTCTTCCTGGTATAATCCTGTCTCGGCTTTGGGTCTTACGTCAATGTCTGTTGAAGACTCTACATTCTGATCGGTAAGTAGCACAACAGGTGCCATTCGAGCCTTCTCGTCGCCTGTTATCTCATCGTCCTCGTCGCTTCCAAATAGCTCCTGATCCAATTCGTCCTCTGCCGTGCTTTCTGTCTTTGAAGAGCGGTGGTCTGCTGTCGGTTTATTTGAACTCCCCATCCAAGAAACACCGCTACTTTCGCCAGCCTCTATCGCAACTCTGCGTTTGGAACCGCTTGTAGCGCTTATTGAGGCAGGCCCCATAGCAAATGGACCAGAAACATTCTCTACAAGTCTATTTTGAAACCCGCCTCTACCTCCACGCCCTCCTCTAGAACCTCTATCAGCCCCCCGCCCTCTACCACGACCTCTACCCCTTCCTGCCCCAGGACTCTCGGTATTTGAATCTCTACTTAGCAAAGATGAGGTCTGCTCTTGTTTCACCCTTCGTACAGGGGCTTTAGGGGCAAACCTTAATTTTTGTGCACCACCAAGGGTGGTGGTTGGGTTGGCTTTGATTGATGTTAGTCGATGTGTTATAGAGTATGTAGATGAATCTGTTGCTTCTTTCTTTACCTTTTGAGCGTCATTTTCGTTACTTTTACCTGTTCTGCTGTTGTTGGTTGTTGAATCTTCTTGCTGCATCTTGGGTAGTATATAGGTTGTTTGTTTATTTGGGGTTTGAGCTAAATCCTTTTCTTTTTTATTGAAATTTTGAACTAAATTCTTTTGGTCGAGTTTTGACTTGAAAGAAGAAAAAAAAATGGAAACTGCTTAAAGATCCAAGTGCATATATTAGCGAGTCGCAATCCTTCGCTTGTTGTTTGCTGATTTTTTGAATTGAGAATCAAATGAAAAACACCTAATTTTACTTTCAACTTTGAGATCTATACCTGTTAATTGCTATTCGTTTTTAGCGAAAATCAAATAGTAGGCAAAAAGGTCGACCAAATTCAATATATCAATAAATTTCTAAATATAAAAAAAATTTCATCAAATCCAAACTTTTTTTTTTACAACAATTCATTAACATAATTCAAGTTACAAATGAAAATAAATAAGAGCTGATTGGGCGTGGCCAACAATTCTCGATTTGAGTAGGCGCTTTAAATTTGAGTGCCATTATTACTTTTGTTATTTTATTGCAAGAAAAGTCCGAGCCATTATATTATCACTATCCCCCTCCCCTCATTAGCATCTATGTTATATTCCAATGGCCTCGGTATGCTCAACCAACGTGTTTTTTTCGTTAAAAAAAATACGAGCTCCTAAAGTCTTCAGTGTTTTGATTAGGAACCCCAACAATCGATTAAGCAGGTGTGGATTCCAAAAAACAATTAAAAAGCAACTAAAAAAACAATTAAAAAATAAAACTAAACCAAAACCAAAGCGATTGTAACTACAACAGATTCAGCACAAACATCGAATGTTCACGTAGAATTACCAGTTGAGTACCATCGTTTACTGGTTGCAATCCGAGTATTGATTCGCCAGGAATAGCAGGCAATTCAACGACATTTTGAACGGCACTTTCGCAAGCTGGACTATTTGAGGCACGATATATATACAGCCTCCTATTTGACTCTGCAGCAACCGCATATCTACATAGCTGATCGACATAAACAAGCTTTTTGTCGGACTTGCTTGCCAGCACAAAGCTAAGAGCATGGAAACTTAGCTCGTGTGTGGCAGATACTACGCCAACCGTTTCGTCCATGTCAGGGCAGTAATTTTCGGTAGTTATTAGCTGTTTACTGAGCTCAAATTTACGAGTTAGTTTATTTGTGATAGAAAATGCCAGCCCATCAACATCGTATTTCATGCAGATCAAAGGGAGTTTAAACTCCTGTGTTTGGGCGGTGCTGACCGCTTCTTCTGTTAGCGAACAGCCGGCTTTAAGGTGTTGGTTGATGTCTTTATAGGCGCTTGTTGGGCTTGGAAAAGACGAGCACAGATAGTCTAGCCCAGCGGTGTTGATGTACTGTTTAACAGCACCTGTGGCGCCATTGTAGACAAAAAATCGGATCAAAGTAGTGTTGTAATCGGCCTCATCGTCAATCTCAGACATTAGTTGAGGCTGGATGATCGGTTCGCTCAAAACCGGGTTATCTAGTCCGCTTGTGTATGCCTCGAGTCTTTCACTAATGTGCGCAAGGTTATCTGAACCAATGTTTTCACAATTCCCATCATCAGTCTCAAATAAATGTGGCCATTTATGCTGTACCTCGTCCTCAGCTCTATCCTTTTGAATGTACAAAGTAAGAACATTGTTTGACTCTATTGTCCAGTAGCTTTCACTTGGCAAAATTGGCGCATACAAATTTTCATTCTCAATTCTTAGACCAAAATCGCCGGTCTCGCTTGGACTTGAATTTGCATTATATTTCAGTGTCAGCCCTGTTTTGCTGAATTTACACTCTATTAAATCTTTGTTAGCTTTAGCTGGCAAGACAAACTGGACAGTCAAATCTTTCTTTTCCTGGCTCCAAAAATATTTAGGTATCCTGCCTAGACTTTGGTCCGGCCTTGATTCAATAACCATGTCATCAGCCTGCAGCTTATTGCCACCACCAGCGTTCTGGCCAACTACATCAGTATCAATGTCCATTTCGTCATCTCTATGTAGCCTGGGCTGCACTTCTGCGCCCATAATGAAATCAAACTCTGAGCAAGTGTAGGAAAAATACATTGGAGCTGTTTTGCTGATCAACGTGTATAGCTTTACTGCGTCCAGATTATGAACAGAACTACCCATATCATACGATTCGTCAAAAATGCCTTCCACCACAGACAGATCTATCACAAGCACATCCATAGCAAACACATTGATATTTTTTCTTACTGTGCGGAAACCTCCTTTGTTTATTACGTCATCATTCTTGCAGTCACTACTGGTGGCGCTGGCCATAGTTGCAGGAGTTGATGTTTGGTGGCATAGAACCGTATGTATGGTATTGTTTACAAGTCGAGCACCTAATACTACAGGTATTAAGGGACTAAGGCTACTACCGTCGCTCTTGTTGATAGCACCAGCTACAAACCGTGCACAGACTCGTGTTTCTTTCTTTGTTGTTCTCGCCAAATAAAATGTATCATCGCCATCAAATATCAACACTAAGGAGTGGTTCAAGGTAAAAATGGATCTATACCCCATTTTACAACTTGGGGTACTCTGCATACTTGGCTGCTCGCTGGAATATGCTTTTGACGGCAGTTTTAAAAGCACCTGGAAGTTCTGCTTGGCCTGAAATATACATTCAATTACCAGATTGATTAAAGTCACAACACACGGATCTTTATGCATCAACTCCTCCAAAGAGTGTTTTGTATTTATTTAATTTTATTAGAGGATTTACCATAGAGTTAATAGAGAATTCAACAAGCTCTTCTTTGTCATTTATAAACAGTAGTGTGTCTGATGCTGTGCCGTAAAACAGATGATTAAATTGCACACGTTGTTGAGTTTGTAAAAACGAAATGCCCGATGCAGTAACCGGGGGTACATTTACCCCAAAATCGTTAAAAGGAAAGCTTTGCAAGTCCTTGTGTTCATCCGTAAGTTGAAATTTGTACCCATTGAATTGCGGATTTAGTTTACTCTTGTCGATTTTTAGATTAACTGACGACTCCATTCCTACCCCTTGGTTTAGCAACGAGATTTTCTATTGTTGAAAAGTTTTGTGAATGTTCGCTCTAAAAACAACAATGGTGTTGAACATATATATTTGCTTTTTGTTATTATCGCTATTAAACTTGTAAGTTTATTTCTGGCTAAGGTGGCAGAGGAAAGAAGACGGCGCTAAACTGTTTTCCTTTGTTTGAGATACTGTACTTGTTTATTAATCTTTTGCGTAGATGTGCTTGCAAAAAATAAAAATAAAAACGAAGAAAACAAAAAGTGAGAATGAAATCAGACGAATTAAGAGCAATATGAAATCTAGAATTTCAATTTTAATAATAGCAAAAAATCTTGAATTCTGAATAAATAAATTTCATAAAAAATATTTTAAACTCAAAATGGATCTCTCTTTTTTGTTTGCTTTAATATTGCAACACAGCCAGTAATAACAATAAAAGACAAACTTCACCTAAATCCATGACAAAACAAACCAACTAGTGCATGAAGCTAACTAAAAAAGACACATTAGCTGCAATACTTAGATATTAGCAGTTCATGTCGATAAACGGTTGTGTATTGACAAAGAAAATATACAGAAATGGTATAAATACTTTTACGAGTGTTCAAAACACAAATAAACTACGTTATCTAGTCAAACCAATGGGGGTATAAACAGCAATAATAATATAATATAGTCGAATCGCTGCTACTAAAGCTTGGAGAATTTAGCAGGTCTTTTTTGAAGAAATCCAGTAATTGCTTCCTTGATGTCGTTGGTGTTGTGCATAAGCGTGTTCCACACAGCATTGTACTCGAGTCCTTCTTTGACTGTGTGATCTCTAGAGTATACCAGGATGTGCTTGGTACCTACCACTGCAACAGGTGATTTGGACGCTATTTCTGTTGCTGTCTTTATCGCCTGTTCTAAACCTGAGGCGTGATCTTTAAAAACCCGGCTAACAAGCCCAAACTGAAGGGCCTCTGACGCTGGCGCTCTGCGAGCCGTGTAGGCTAGTTCTCTGACCCAACTGTCGTTACCAACTACTTTTGGGAGTCTTTGCAAGGTCCCAACATCAGCTGCCATTCCAATGTCCACCTCTTTTACAGAAAAGAAAGCATCTTCAGTGCAGTATCTAATATCGCACGATGTTATGATATCGATTCCTGCTCCGATGCAGGCGTTTTGTACCATTGCTATTACTGGCTTGTTGCACTCCTCAATTGCGGTAAGACTGTTTTGCAAGTCCAGAATATGGATTTTGTGGTAATACCCCTTTCTTGCAACATCTGCATTGTCGCCGTTAGCAGGCATTGTTATCAAAGCAGTATTTAGGTCCAGCCCCGAGCAGAACACACGGCCCTCACCCGCTAAAACCACTGAAATAACATCCTTGTCAGTCTTTATCAACCCGAAACAATTTCTCAAGTCAATCCACATTTGTGGGTTTAAAGCGTTGAAATTCTTGGGTCTGTTTAGTGTCACTTGCAAGACACCAATCGCTGGTGACTTCAGTGACAATGTTTCGTACTTTTGGTTAATTACCGAGGTCATTTAGATTTTGTAGTGCCTTTTTTCGTTTTTTTTTTACTTGCAGCCAAATGTACTATTGAGCATTAGGAACAGAGAAACGTGGAAACAAGAAACCGCAGAACTTGGGGGTGATATATGAAACACAACTAAAAACAACTAGAGCTCGTTTGCTTAATCAATACCATGTTAAATTAATTGTGCTTAGCTAAAATCCCTATCGAAATGTTTCATAATTGCCAAGTAAACACGATTTCTATATAAACCCCAAAATGCACTCTTGATTGCTATTGGCGGGCTATAGCGGTGTTTAATTGTTTATTTTATTTCCATTGATGGCGTTTAATTTTCATATGAATTTTGTCTGAAAAAATGCCTTCAGTCTAGAAAACGACCACTCGCTCTTTCAACCTTGGCGACTCGGCACAACAGTGTACGTAAATAAAGCGTAAAGAATAGTGAAAGAATGTCTAAACTGTATATAGCTATAAACAGACGGCCTGGAAAAGCTAAACTGCAATTGTAGCTTTTTAAAAGAAAAGCTAAAAAAAAACCCATAAACACCGACTAATGCCACTCACGGATGTGTAATGACGCTTTAAACAAGATACAGTATATGAACCCCCCTCCCCTGCTGTGATTGGCAAAGACTCTAGAGCTTCTTGAAGGATGGAGTGCATTTTTGCATAAATGCCGATATGGCCTCCTGGATATCATCGGTGTTGTGCATGAGTGTGTTCCAAAGCGCGTTGTACTCGAGCCCCTCTTTGACTGTGTGGTCTCTAGAATATAGTAAATTGTGTTTTGAGCCTGTTACAGCTATAGGTGATTTTGAAGCTATTTCAGCTGCAATCTTGATGGTTTGCTCCAGGCCTGACTCGGAATCTTTGAATATTCGGCTAACAAGCCCAAACTGAAGGGCCTCTGATGCCTGTACTTTCCGGGCAGTGTAGACGAGTTCTCTGACCCAACTGTCGTTGCCAACAACCCTTGGGAGCCTCTGCAAGGTTCCCACATCAGCAGCCATCCCAATATCAACCTCTTTAACAGTAAAGTATGCATTGTCAGTGCAATATCTAATATCACATGCTGTTACCATGTCAATTCCAGCTCCAATACACGCATCCTGAACCAGGGCTATAACTGGCTTGTCGCATTCTTCAATCGCCGTTAAGCTACTTTGCCAGTCCAGCAGTAAGAGTCTATGGTGGTGGCCTCTCCTAGCAATATCAATTGTTTTATCTGGATTAAAAAGCGATTCGGTGGCTGTCTTTAAATCCAATCCCGAACAAAAGGCACGTCCTTCGCCCGACAAGACCACCGAAAGGACATCTTTGTCCAGCTTAACCTGGTTAAAACAGCTTTTTAAATCAATCCACATTTGGGGATTCATGGAGTTTAGTTTGTCTGGTCTGTTTAAGGAAACATGCAGCACTCCTTTTGCTGGGTTTTTTAAAAGCAGTGTTTTGAATTGCTGGTTTATTAACGACATGATTGTAAGACTTTGGCTTAAAAGACTTGAACGATTTGAACAGTTATGGGTAGTCGGTATATATAAAAACTAAAGGTTAGAGTTACTTATGTGCTTGTAGAGTGTTCCTGACTTGTGTAATGGCAGATTCTAAACTATTTATTTTATTGTATTTAATATTGAGGAACCCCGTACTTTAAAGCACAGAAGAGTAGCCAATTTGGATACAATGCTAATAAAGCAGGTGAAAAAAGGCAAGTATATTTTGTCATGTTGATTCTGTTGCCAATAAATCACATAAACAAAACAAAATAAGTGAAAAAAATGGTAAATACCAGAAGCTGGTGTATACAATTCAAAACCAATTACAAAATCTACATTAAATTCGGGGATGACTTTCTACTGGACAGCTAAACCACACTTATTTCTCTTTTTTTTTTTTTCTGTAAAGCGCAAAAAAAAATAGATCAAAAAAAACAGAATTTTACAAACTTTTCATAAGCCAAGTTGACTCGAATTATTTTGCAAAACTTGAATAGTTTGGATAGAATAAAAAGAAATCAGTGCCGAAGATTAATGAAGTATAGACAGTAGAGCCGACCATTGAACACCAAACGAACATTATCAGAGCTGAATTATGGTTGTCAAAGAGAATCTCGGTTGGAAGATTAGCCTTCTTGAGGCACAGGTAGATCTTGCTTTAACTGAATTTAAAATGTAGATTTTGATAAAATAAGCGTGAATGGTACTAATTGCTTTTTTTTTAGGAAATTAGTTGGGAAAGAAATATTTTGACAGAGCTTAGAATAACAAGGGATAAAATATAATATAATAAAATAAAATAAATAAATAGGTTAAAAGGGAAAATATACTTCCAAAGGCGAAACAGGCGTTGGAAAAAAGACAGCGGAAGGTACTAAAGAAGAAAAGAAAGGAGTACAAATCCAACATCAATAGTGACAGAGCAAAAATAATTGAAAAGGAGGTACGAGAAAAAGAAACCCCCGTTGAAGAGGGTCAGGAGATACCCAAAACCGAGATAAAGGAAAAGAAAAAGAAGCAGGTCGACTTGTATAGCTTTATTGATAAAGATAAGGCAAATGTGGAACTGAAGGCGGCTAGGGTCAAGCTGGCTAACCAAAAGCTATATCATATAAAGAAGGAATTAAAAGGCTCGATCAAAAAGTCAAAGAATTCTGAGGTTCAAAAGCTAATTAAATCTCTAAGAAACCTGCGCAGCAAACTTCCGCAAATGGAAGAGTCTAAAAGAGTTCACATAGAGCGCCAAATAGCAGCAGAGGACGAGCTGTTCAGCAATCTAAAGGTGAATATACATATACATAAACATTTCGGTGTGTATTTGTGGCTGCTTTCTTGTTTATTTTGTTAAAGTTTCGCCATGGTGCATTGCGGTAATAATTTGAAAGTTGAAATATAATACTGGGATTTAGATTGTATCTCCGGAAGAGGCTGGCAAGGACTTGCTTTTTAACTATGTGAGGGAGGTTGAGGAGCTTAAAAACAACTCGGAAGCTCTGGATTTTGGAGACGGAGATAAAATTGACTTTTACTTGGTAGAGAGCGGCTTGGGTGATACGAAGGACTCTGAAGGTCCAGGGGCTAGCAACAGCCAAGATGATACGGACTTGGCTGAGGCAGAGAAGGAAGTTAAAAATAATCGCAACGGCAAAAAGGCAAAAACAGTCATCAATTTAAAGGTATACAATAGACTTTTGAAATCAAAGGCTGTTGCCGAGACACTGAAGAGACTGGATGGTGTAGCATCAATACTAGGGGGGGCAAACACGCTTTTGAGCTCTAGCGATAAGCTGGACAAAGAAAATCTTAGCCTGAAAGATCAGACAAATGAGTCTACATCCAGCTCGGGCTCAGAGTTAGATGAGGTAAAAAGCGATATTGATAATGGGGATGGTGGAAGCGATAGCGATGTAAGCTATGGTTCTGTAGATGAAGGGGACTATAACATTGCAGAGTATAACTCGGGTTCAGATGTTGAAGGATCCGACTACGACTCGCACACTGAGAGCGAGACTGATAAACCAAAATCCAAAAAGCGCAAATCGGCTGATGGGTCCAAGTCAATGTTTTTGACTTCGCTGGGCGGGGCTGGTGATGGCCTGTCTGATTCGGACAGCGGCAAACCAGCAAAAAAGAAAAGGTCCAAGTCAAACAGCGCCTCTAACTCTGAAGGCAAAGGTGCCAAGGACAGCAAAGAGGCACTCAAATCAAACCGGCCAGGCCAGAGAGCACGTAGAGCCAAGTATGAAAAATTGTATGGGGAAAAGGCCAACCATGTCCAGCTTTTAGTAAAGGATAAGCGTGTACATAATCCAAATTACAGAGTCAGACAGGAAGAGCAAAACAAAGCAGCGAGCAGGAATGATAATGATAGAAATAAGCCTCATGCGTCAAAGAAACTACGAATGAGACAGCTAAGAGCAGGAGTTGCTCCAGCTGGTAGCAAGACCATGTTTGATGGAGAAAACAAATCAGGAGTCGAAGAAGCCAACCCTGTAAAACATGACACCAGCATAAACCAATACGCCAACTCTGGGCCTAATCAAAGTCGTCCTTATGGAAATTCCGACAGCAAACCTGGTTATAAACCCAGCAATGAATATAATAAGCCATATTCTGGTGCGCCTAGAAACACCAATACCTACGAAAGCAAGGGTAGCTCAAAAGGCGCCGATGATCAAGAGAAAATGCATCCGTCCTGGCTTGCCAAACAGCGCGAACGCCAGCAGATGGCATTGCTTGAAGGTGTCAAAGGAAAGAAGATCACTTTTGATTAGCCAGCCAGTCGTTTATTTAATATTTTACCCATTATCAATCAAAGATGCTTACCCAAACTTACCACCCTACCTGAAACCACATAACACACTAGCACCATTTAATGATATGAGCTATAGCTGTTTTTATTTAACGCCCTGATACCATTAGATTTGATTTCAAGATTGGCGTCAAATTGAAACCCCTCGTACTTTTTTTATTGGAATTTATCCCGTAATTTTTTGTTTTTTGCGAGTAAAAAGTTCATGTTATTTATTCTGTTTTATTCTATTGATCGAATTGGTTTTTGATTTTTTTAAGGTTGCGGCTTTTATTTATTGATAAATATATATTGAAAATCTCAGTCTTGAACGAAAATATAAATACATTTCTATCTTCTTTTTCTCATTAGATTGTTAATTGAAAAAAAAGAAGAAAAAAGTTCAGATATAATTAAAAGCAAGACACCTTTTTTCTGGTATGAGTTCCGAACTAGCTGATTTAAAAGGCTTGATAGCAAACGTAAAAGTCAGCTCTGTTCTAAGCAAGAATGTGCGAGAGTATGGAAAAAAGTTTTTGTTTGACGGAGATGAATCTACGTGTTGGAATTCAGAGCAAGGATCGCCACAATGGATTTGTTTGGAATTTAACGAGCCAGTAAATGTAAAGCAGATCGACATAATGTTCCAGGGGGGGTTTGTTGGGAAAACAATAGACATTCTTGGATCATTGCCCCTCGAATCATCCACAGAACCAACCCAAAAGCCAAATCAAGAAGGCAACAAAAAGGAAGCATCAGCCTGGACCGAGATTTCACGAGTACATCCCTCTGATATCAATTCCAAGCAAAAGTTCCCATTTGAAAATAACAATCACTACAAAAGATATAAATTCACCTTTGCCTCAAGTACAGATTTTTATGGGAGAATAACGATATATGATTTCTTTTTGTTTGGTGCTGCAAGCAATACTTCAAGCTAGATCCTGTCTGGAATCTGTTTACCTTATTCTGCATTTACTTTATTTAATGTACAGTTTTTTCAAATATAATCATACTTTTTTCTTGGTCTATCTATTTGAATGTGCGCGGATCGTTTCTATATAAATAAAGCTAGCTACTCGTGAAAGCCAATAGCTCTATAAGCTCGAGTGACCATTATATTTGAGGCCGAAGCGTGATGGCATACTTGATCACAAATTTACTCTTGGTACAGTATTCTCAACCAAAAAACCCCCAATGATGCAGGCTGATTAATTGCTAGCGTCAATTATGGCAACCGTGCAAAGTTAAGTTGATCAATGAAACTCACTGCTTTTTTATAGCTGTGCATTGTGAGTAAAAGGATGAGGAGGAAGGTGGTGTGAGCAGGAGCATGCGTTGTTTCTGTGGCAGCTCAAATATCCTTTTACTGGATTGAGAAACGCCAATTTTGTGTTCGTGCAAGGGTTTTCACCCCTACTTTCAAAACAAATAAATTGGCACTTTATTAGTAATAATCAACAAAAAAAAAATTCTTCGATTTACATCAGTTTTTTAAGGCAAAGCTAAAATGGAATACAATAATAAAGCTGGATCTTTGTTTCTGTATCAAGATATTGCTACAAACTTTTTCAATCAACTTTGGCTAAAAAAAAGCATATTTTTATACTTTATTTACTCTTTTTGTTTTTTTGAAATGGCAAAGAAAAGCTCGAGTTTTACAGGCAACTACCTGGTCACATACAACACGATATCTGGTTTTGCTTGGGGGCGTGTTTTGTGGACAATCGCGCTGCATTTCATAAATGGGAATAGCTACTCGGATATATTCGATGTTTTGGGAAATGACATTATTTTCCTTGTCACCGTTTCGATAGTTGAGGTCAGTAGCAACATATATGCACCAAATCATTTAAATTAGAATTTATGCGACAGAGCATACCTACCTTGCTGACTCCAATTACTTATCTGCTTTGCTTTTTTTTGTTGCATTAGATTGTCCATGCTGCTATTGGTAAGCCTTTTTTAAAAAAAAATCATTGTTTCGAGCAGATAAGACGGTATTTGTGGTTACATAGTGAGCCAAGCCACCGCCAAATCTTGTTGACTCGCTTTAAACAATTCTAACGCTAAAATACATGTGTGTGTATGTGTGTGTGTTTAGGTATAGTAAAATCTGGAGTAATGACTACGCTTTCGCAGGTTTATGCCAGAAACCTTCTTGTGTGGGGAATTTTGTACATGTTTTCTGATACAGACATAGTTAAAAGTGTTGGGTTTGTTAGCACTGCAATTGCCTGGAGCGTAACTGAGGTTGTCCGCTACCCGTTCTATGTGTTTTCTATTATGGGGATAGACTTTTATCCACTAGTTTGGGCTAGGTAATTTTTAGATTCAACCACTTGAAACGCTGTGTGTATTTGCATATTTTGAACTGCAACCTCAGAACCAGTTCACCACTCCAAAGCACGATTATTAAATGTGTCTTTATATATATATATAGATATACGTTTTTTTTTGTTCTGTACCCACTTGGCCTTGTTGCTGAGCTTTCGCTTATTATCCAGTCACTTGAGTCGGCATTTTCTATTTCTCCATATTTCTATTACTTCCTTGTCGTTATGATACCTCTATATTTCCCAGGTAATTGAGACCGACATGCTGCTTTGAAGAAAAAAATATGTATAGGTGCCATTTCTTGTTTAACTCTAGTTGTTCTTGAGTGCCAACGACTAACCAATGCGTTTTTATTTACTTTGGGTTGGTTAAAACAGCGTTCTTCAAGCTGTACACCCATATGATTAGGCAGAGGTCAAAGCAGCTTGGCACTAAAGCTCAAAGCGCGAGCACTTTGCAACCAATGAGCCGGAAGCGACGATAGAAAGCGGCGGTAGAAAAGTGAAACCAAATCCAAGATATTTTGTATTCCTAATCTACCTTGTTTACGATTTTGGTATTGTTTATTGTTAGAAACTAATATAATTCACAAATTTCAAATGCTTTTAATCGATTCCATTCCATTGGTACTTGAGATTGGTCAAACTAAAATGGTCAAAATGAAACTGTTTCGGATCAGTGAACCTGATTGCCTGCAACTAAGCTCCATTGGCGAGCTTTAAATTTAAGCTCGGATTTTACATAAATCGCGTTGTACTTGGTTATTGGATGCAATATTAACCAAAGTGCATTTACTATTCAAAACACAAGCTTTTTCTGATAAAAACTGATTTTGATGTTGTTGGGGAGGGTCAAAAGCGACTATTAAGTTTAAAAGTATAAAAAATAAAAAGATGCCAGTATAATTGTGCAAAATTGAAGAATACGTTTTTTCGGTTAAATAATAAAAGTATTTCAAAAGAGCCAAGATCCGTTCCTTCTTGCGCAAACTAATCTTTCCAGACATTATCAACTACGATTCCTGTTTTTTAAAAGCGAAATTAAAAGCAGTTACAACAAAGAAAAAAAGAACCAGAGAAACAATCCAATACAAATGGCTGAAAGAAAGAGCTCATCAGGCGTAAGCAATTACCTTATTGCCTATAACTTGGTATCAGGAATAGGGTGGGGCTACATCCTATGGTCAGCTTCTAAGCATTTTTTGAGTGGAAAAGGCTACGCTTCGTTGTTCAGTGTTATTGCAAACGAGCTTATTGCGATCCAATCAATCGCCCTGTTGGAAATTGTTCACTCGGCATTAGGGTTTGTAAAATCAGGTGTTGTAACCACAATAGCACAGGTATTTTCACGACAGCTTTTAGTTTGGGGAATTATGTACATGTTTCCGGGATCTGATGCAGTCAGAAGCATTGGTTTTACATTAACGGTGTTTGCCTGGAGCATCACCGAGGTTGTTCGATACTCGTTCTACGTCCTCTCAATTATGGACATAAGCGTGTATGCTCTTCTCTGGGTGAGGTAATTGAACAAAATTCTATACTTTGTTTTTCGTCAATTTTTTGAACTATTGAACTAACGCTCAGAAATCCCTTGTGTATGCACTGTAAAAATACTCGGTGTTGAAACAGGAAGCGTTCTGGAATTTAAGAGCTAAACCAACAGTAAAAAAAATCGTACTTTTTTCTAAAACTTTAATTAGATACACATTCTTCTATGTTCTTTATCCATTGGGTGTTGGAGGGGAACTGACTCAGATATATTTGGCACTTGACGAGGCGTTTGAGCTTTCGCCAAACTACTATTACTTCCTTGTGTTCACCATGTTTGTATATGCTCCAGCATTTTATCAGCTGTATACTCATATGATCAAACAAAGAGCAAAGCAACTTGGAACCAAAAAGTCGGTAAGCAAATCTGACATGAAAGAATCAGAAAAAAGCAAAAAAAAGAGAAACTAAAGCTGGAACTAAAGCTGAAACTAAAGCTGAAATAAAGGCAATAATAAAAAATGAGGAATTGGCGGCAGCATTAAGACATCGTCAAAGAGTATAAGACCACTTGGTCAACTTAATTTATTTCATTTTGAAAAGTTTAATTATTTAGTTCATCAACTTTTCCTTTTTTTTTCCTTTTCTATTTGCGACTTTGTCTTTATTTGGAATATTCAATAAATTACAAATGAGCCAGAAATTTGGATCATAAAAATAAAATAAACAGTGTTATTAGTTTGTGGTTTACTTTCAAGAGAATGGAGCTTGTAGTGTATATAAAGAAAGCTGGTGTAAAAGAAAAACCAGCGCGTAATAACAAAATGCAGTCTAAGGCGTGGTGTGCTGATTGATGCAGTGGTCAAGGTAGCATTTCAATTAAAATGCTCATGATCTTCTTTTGCAGTAAAACCAGCTTTCTATTGTCGGATTTTCTGAATAAAGGAACGCCAATCTAAAATGCAAATACACGTTAACTAAATGGAGTCAAAGAAGGCCATGATCGCTACATACAGATCGATGTTGAATAGATCTTTTAAAGGTACAAAATATTGGGTGTGTGGGTAAGGGAAGGAAGAATAATGAGGGGGGGGGGGGGTATAAGGTCGCAAATGTGAAAATCGAGTTTAAAAATACCTTTTGAAGGGCTTGTTGCTGATAAAAGATATGAGCCCTCATTTTTTCAAGTATAACCTTATCGATTTTGATAGTTTCGCTTGATGAATCAATATTTCTACTTTTCATTCCCGAATTTACCCTGCTAATGGCAGTGTTTGAGAGCTCGTAGTTCTTTAGTTTGATTCTTCTATCGAGTAGCAGCTTGTGTTCCAAATCAACCTAAACCAAAATAAACATTAAAAAAAACGAGGAAAAAAAATGAAGAAAACCAAAAAGTGCTGGCAAAAGCATTGGTAAAAGCACAACAAAATATAACAAAGCTCGGGCGGGTATAATGTCAGGAAGCATACTTGTTGTTGGACCAATGACCTGATTTCGCGAACGGTTTGTGGGTTACGCATCATATAAGCAAGTTTAATTAGGACTTCAGGTGTGATTTCGTTGAGGTTTGTCCAGTCAGGAACCGATTTTGCATCTCCAGAAGCACTGTTTTTGAAGGAATTTATGTTGTTGTTATTGGCCTCATTGTTGTGGCTAAATTCGTGCATCTGCTTGAACCGCTTGGCGCCATGTTGACTAGTGGAATTGTTTGAGTCCATACCATACTCGTACGGAATATTTTGGGCATAACAACCTTGATCATGGTCGTAGCCGTGGTTCTGGTTGTCATAGTTTGTGGAAAATCGTAATGGTTCAGCTGGAAGCATGCCGCTGAAACTGTTGGTAAAAGTATTGTGGTTGTTTTGCTCGTTGCTATAGGCACTGTTGGTGCTGTTTGTGTTAGATTCGTGTTGATTGGTTAGGCTTGTTGATGGATTAGATTCTTTGTTAAAGTTAATGCCTTGTAAAAATATATCGACTTGCTAACAAACAACAGCAAAAGTAGGGATAGACCAGACAGACAATAAATCATGTTATTAGGGCTTCAAAAAAGCACTGCGGCGTATTAATAAAGAAAAGACGCTGTAACGATAGTACTTTTGATAGTGCAAAACTATGCTTACATTGCTCAATTCTGGATTCGTGTTTGAATTTGGATTTGTGTATTGATGGTTTGAGTTTACAGGGTCGTATCCTGCACTGTCTGTGCTATTTACCATTTGACTGTTTGATTGCTGGACAGAGTTTCGTGTGGAATTATGATTTGAATTATAGTTTGCTGGTGGATTTGAACCTGCAGGCTTTTGGGTTATTTTTTCCAACAAGCTCAGAACATTGCTTAAACCATCCATTTTCTCCTGACTCTTGAACCCCTTTATTTGATATTAAGCCTGGAAAATGGTGTTGTTCGCTTTTTTTGGTTTTATATTTTTTTTTCAGCTTTGTGAATCCAGAATCTGAAAATAGGCCTGAACGAAATAGAAAAAGAAATAGAAATAGAAAAAGAAAAGGAAAAAATTACTAAAGTCTGATTTCAAATTTGAAATGCGGCAATAAAATAAATAAAAAAGTGTAAATTAAAAGTAGCCCAAGGCAAGCGAATAATTTCATTTAAAACACAAATTAAATGGAAACCGCTACTAATTCTGATGCAAAGAAAGGGTAACGTTATTATTGATCAAAAAAAAAAAAAAAAGAACAAAGATTAAACCAACCTTTAGGTGTCGGTTAAAAAAGGAATAAAAATCACTATTGGTTTTTAACACCAACAACCAGTAGTTATGGGATTCAGGTGTTAGCCAAGCAATATAATTTTAAAAAGTAAATCTGACAGCAATAGCAGTATCGATAACAACAGCAGAATACAAGTAGCTAAGCTCACACAAACAGCACCCATAAAGGACAAGGGCATGCAGGATAGACTAATGAATGCTCTTCAAATTCGTCTTTTTCATCAACAGCCCCATCACCTCCGCCACCACCTGCAGCATTTGGCCTGTAACAAACTTTCAGCTCCCAACTATTTAAATCAATAACACCGTCACTATAACAAACCAACCTTAAATCCAGCACCTTTGTCTGACTAGGCTGCAGCTTAAACTTCATCTCTCCAAACCCCAACCAACAGAAATCTGTGCTGAACTTAGACTGATAACTCTCAACGCTAGTCCTTGGGTTTTCTGAGCTCTGTTTCTGTTGGTGTTGGTGTTGCTGCTGCGTATTGACAGCATGTTCGTTTATACTGCTATTGCTGTTATTTTTGCCCTGATTATTCTGTAACCTCAACAGATTCTGTCTAATGCTTAGCCCCGACGCGCTCTGGGAAGCACCACCTTGCTGCTTTTGTTGGTTCTGGTGAGCTATCAAGCTGCTTTTTGACGCCATTTTCAGGCTTGACCCGTCTCTGCCACTATTAACACTATTAACACTAATACCACTACTGCCAATGCTACTACTGCCAAACATCGTGCTGTCTGGTTCCTTCAAGCCCTGTAAATCACCGTCCTGGCTGGCATTTCTGACTAGGGGCGACTTTAGCCTGAGCGTGTAAAACGCGTCCATGCTCAACATATTGTTTGTGACTCGACAAGTTACATCGACTTGACAGATATCCGAGCCATCAACATCCATTTCGCCACCAACACTATCAGTTTCATTTCCAGTAACATTGCTTCCATGGCATTTTTTGTAGTAATAGACATGCCTGGGTGCGACCTGACTACTGTGATCATCATTATCACGATTGTTGCTGTTGTTGGTTGGGCCAATCTTGGGGCTCATTTGGACACTGGTGTGGTTAGAACGTTTTGATTCAGAGCTAGCGCCAAGACTCGGGTGCAAGTTGTATCCAAAATCAGCATCGTTGATGACTACTGAGCTTCTCTGACCGCCAGCAGTACTACGTAGAGGCGCTGAACTATCGGTAAACGCGCTGTTGATCATTCTGGTCAACTGTAGCTGCTCTCTTGCGGCTTTAGTCTTCAAAATGAGTCCACTAGTAGACAGTTTTTTAGTCAGCAGCGAGCCCCTGTAAATGGAGTCTAGACTGACTAGAGGGATCTCAAACAGATTGAAATGGCCGTTTATGGTGTTTGTTTCCTTTCCAACACTCCAAAACAGCTGCAAGTCTACAGAACACGACTCAAACAGGCCAAACACTACAGGGATATGGTGTTTCTGAATCATGCTGAATCTCTTTACCAGCCTGTCCAGTCGTGCAGGATTCTTTGCCCTGATGTTGTACTCGTACAGCGGCGATTGCGTTGGGTCAATGAACTTGTCGGCCAAGCGCTGCATAATCGATACATAGTCGATGTTTATTTCTGGGCGGTTGGACTTTTTGTCTGGCGTGTCCACTATTGGAGAGGTTATTGAGCTGGTTTCGTTGATGTACTTTTCCAGCTGGCGAACCACGTACTGCTCGGTTGGAGGCAGCCTGGCTGGCTCGGTTTCGTTGCCGTGCTCAGCTCTGCCAACTGGGCGACTGATTTTATAGTGCAGGAGCAGGGTTTGAGTTGGCAGCAGCTTTTCGGGAATTTCTGAAATAGGCTGTATGTTGTATCCGCTTGAAACAAACACCAGCTGCTTGATGTCAAATGACAAATTTCTCTGCACATTTTCAATGCTAACTGTCAGGATGCTAGCAGTGTTTTCCTTTGCACTGTGTTTTATAGAGGCATTCAAAACCAGCGATGGCTCCACCACCAAAACAGACTCGAGCTTAAATGACCTCATTGTCTTGAACCCCATCGGCGATTTTCCTGTTGGAAGGTACCCAAAAACAAACTCAAACAAGTGCGAACCTATCTTGTCGCCCCTTGTCCACATGGGGATGTTCAGTTTCTCGCCAGGCCGCAGTTTTTCAGCAAGCGGAATCTCTATAAATGAGGAGGTGGAAATAGTATTGCTGATCTTTTTGCTCTGCCTCAGCTGCTTCTTTTTGTCCGGTAAAGACCCCGCGTCTAAATCAGCTGCGGATTCTGCTGGCTTGTAAAAGCCAAAGCTCGGGTCATCCCCCAAACCTGGGTCCTTATACCCAGCGCCTATTTCAAAGAACGTTGGGTGCGAAAGCCACATAAAAATATGACCAACATCTACCTGGCCTACGTTGGTAAACTCCAGATTCAGCTTTTCAACCTGCCCACTGAACATCATCTCGGGCATATCGTCCATGTGGACCTGCAAGTACGGCAAATTGGACACCACGCTTATTACTGGACACGTGCTTGGCGAGTACAGCTTTGATACCCTTTGCTCAAACAGCTTGTTCATTCTTTTACCGCCAACAAACAGCGACTTTTCTGCATCAACAACATCGCACAACTTGTACTTCATCGCCACCAGATTGATCACCCCCGCGGCTTTGCACTTTATCTTCAGCGTCAGCATCGACTGCGCCTGTGGCTCCAGAATCTCGCTAACCAAACTTTCGCACTCTATCATATCGCCTCCGTCCAGCCATCCGTCCTTTTGACTGTTTTCCGCCTCATAGACCAGCTGTACGTCGTGCAGGCTTACTGGAACCTTCAGCGGGTTCTCTACCACCACCAACACCGACACTGACTCTCCAGGCGAACAGTAAACCTTCTTGCTCGAGTTCTTCCCAACCGGTGCCGAGTCGTCTCTCCTCCAATCCATCACGCAATCCGTCCCCTCCAAGTCTGCCGAAACAACCAGTCTCAGCGACTCTGAGTTGATTTCCGGCACCACCAGCTCCAGCCCCAAGTCCAGCTCCAAACTCTGCTTCATTTCTCTGTTCTCAGTCTGTAGCTTCTGGTACAGCTGCAGAACCTCCTTTAGGTACTGGCCCTGCAGCTTTGAGCTCAACCCCTTGTCGTTTATCAGCTTAGAGTAGTACTTTAGCCCATAATCCATTCTGTTCAGCTTTATCGCCAGCCTCCCCTTGCTGCTGTTGTTGAACGCCTGTGCGTTTCTCCACCCCTTAAAAAAGCCCATGTTCATCTCCTCCACATAGCTCCTATACGAATGCGATATCTCCTCCCCCAGAGCGAACTGTTCACTAGACAGCTGCTTGTAGTACAGCGCCTTTCGCCTCTTACCCCCCCTTAGAAACGCCCTTGATACTTGCTCCAGCAATATTCCGTTCACCATATTGTTTGTTGTCTTCACCACCCGATCCATTATCATCCCTGCCACCAAGTGCTTCCCCGCCTCGGTAAACAACTCATAGTACATTATCGCTGTTCTTATCATATACAACTCCGACTGCCACACACTTTTGTTGTAGTTCTCAATCGCCAGCATCCCATTTTTCTCTGCCCCATCGCCTATCAACAACTTGTCGTTCAGTATCTTGCACAGCCCCACCATCTCCTGCGCCCCTGCATAGCACTTAAAGCTCTTCTCTGACAAAAACTCCCTGCTAGCTGCTGCATACACATTTTGTGCCATCTTGTACCCCTTCAACATAAACAACAAGTCCCCCATCTTACGCAGCCTCTGCTCCGCGCTTGTTCGCTGGTAAAATACTTCCCCAAATTCATCTGTCGACTTTAGCGACGCCTTTCCTGAATTATTGCCAAAGTACTTTAGCCCCGCAGAAAATATCCTACCCGTCAACCCTCCTCTAATCGATGCCGTCTGCTCCGCCAACACAAACAGCTGCCTCTGCATGTGGCTTATCAACCCTTGCCCCACTATCTGTTTAACCACCCTATGCATCTCCTCAACCGTGTAACTATCGATTCTTTCTCCAAACCGTCTTCTCACTGCATGCACCCCCTCTTTCCCTCCCTCCTGCCCTTGCTCTTGTTCATCATTTCTAACCATGTTTTCAATGTCATAGTACTTTTTCCAAATCTTCTCAATGGTGCTTTTCTCTGACTCCGCCTCTTTGCTATTGGTAATCTGCAAAAACGCCGTATTCATTCCAAGAAGCTTTCTCACCCCCGCAAATGTCTTTTTATGATCTATATTCTTGTCTCCCATCACGCTTAACTCCGGCCCCTTCCCATCAACTGTTGTCTCATCTGACACCAGTAAATAGTAGAATATCATCTCGGATCCCGTATATATACTCTTTCTTGCCTTTTCTAAACTCACATTATTCGACAACTCCTTGAACTTGTCGTATATGTTCTTCTCATCCACTGTTACCACCAAAAGCGTTATTATTGCATGTGCAAACGATTCTTGCGCACATTCTCCTGCTGAACTCACCCAATTACTTTTGAATTTTTCATACCATGGCGTATCCCCAATTACCACTTGCTCCACTTCACTCCTTGCCCTCGCTTTTCTATACCCTGCTCTATCTTCCTCCAGTGAGTCGTCCTCCAAAGAGTCTTCCTCTGAAAAGTATTTCTCACTTTCATCAAGTATCCCACCTGCCTCTTTTTCTATGCCGTACTTGCCCGCTTTCCTCTGCTCCATCTCGCTTTGCCTTGCTTCTCGGATTTGTTTTACTTCCATTTCTAATTCATCCAGGTTTTTACTCTCAATTGATATCCATTTGGAAACTAGCTTGTCGTTCGGCTTCATTGGCCTTGTGACCTCAAACGGCTCCTCAAAAATTACGCTCAACTCATCTAGCGTGTACCCATTCCCTTCCCCATCATTAACTCGAGCACCAACATTTACATTTTGTCCAAAAGGCTTTATAAACTTGCAGAAGCTGTCAAGTCCATTCGCACTTCCAATTTCATCAGCCTTTGAAGTCGATATCACAAGAACACGTGGACTTAACGCCGTTACCACAAACTCTGTTCCTTTCAGATAGTTTTTTTTCGACACCATGTATCACTACTCTGTATATACTCCTTCTTGATATTGTCCTTGCTCTGCCCTTCTATTTTTACCCTTTTCCTAATTTGCCTTTGTTTAATTCTATACTTTAAGCAGCGACGTTTTACTTTAAATTAAATGATAAAGCCGCTATTCGCACTCTTTTTATACTGTATTCTGCTGTTCGTTATTGCTCAGACGCGATAAAGGCACAAAGACTAGAATCAATTTTAATCTGTGTTTTTAATGCCTTAAATTCCGAGCATTCGTGCCTATTCCTTGTAAAGCGATTTTATTATGCTGTTTATTGAATATAAAGCCAAAAATGCCGCTATTGATATTTCCAATATAACTTTAAATCCCATTGTTTATTTATTATTGGAAATAACTAGATACTAAATCTATTCGCCTATAAAACTCCATAGCATTGGTTTGATAATAAACCGCTATTGCAACTCGGTTACCTTTGATCACCGGGATATTTAAACACACTGCAGCGTTGACAAATACATCTAAAGCTGGTTAGTATGAATAAACACAGTCATGAATGACAAAGACTCCCAGGAAAATATACAAGTTTACATGTACATATATTGGCAAGTGAGGAAAGACAAGCAAAATATAATGAAGGCGATGGCTTTAAACTCAATAAATTGTTCTTCTAGTTACTGTTCTACAGTTGTTTTATAAACCAAACCACCAAGTAGGTCAATGCAACTTGGGTATTTAAAAAGCCTCAAACTTTCCGCTTTTTGCTATACAGGCCATATTACGAAATTGATAGATTCTATTTGAATCATGATTTTGGAAACCATAAAGTTGGTCAATAAGTTTATCGACTAGGACTATACACCTAGAAGAACGCAAAAAAAAAAAAATTAAAATTAAAAAAAGAGAAAAAAATCAACAGAAAACCCAATGGAGTGAGAAGTTCATTAATTGTAACAGCAAAAAAACTAGAAACTAAAAGTTATATAAAAAAAAATTTTAACCACTTGTTTACAATTTGTTTTGTTTGGAAAATACGAGACAAAATCAAACAAAAAATAAATAAAAAAAACTCGATTTTCTTTACAAAGAAAGTGTTGAAATAACGCCAATATAATCAAAAGTAAAAGTAAAATAAAAGAGTTGAACTAAAACAGAAAACAAAAGATATTATTTAGATTAGTTTCCAGTGTTCAGTTTGATTTGCTTCAATAGATACTTGCACACTTGCTCAATCCCTGTAAACTTTATAAATAAAAATAAAATAAAGCGCGAGATTGTAAACAGAGTGTTTCAGTGGTTATAAAGGAAAGTAGAACAAAAGAAAGAAAGAAAAAGTAAACGTCTCAAGTAGTAACAACGACAGTGATAATATCAGCGATAGTAGTAGCGATAAAATCAAAGAGTTGAAAAAAAGAAAAAAAAATGAACGATTCAAACTATGACGAGTTTGGAAACTATTTAGGGCCAGATTTATCTTCTTCGGAATCTGAATCAGACAATGGAGGGTATTCAAGCGGAGAGGAAAATGGAATGGAGAACAAGAGTGGCGATGAAGGGTCAGATGTTGAAATGAACAACGAGGAAACAAAACAGAACACGTCACGATCAGTGGTCCAATACCAAAGTAAGCATAGTAATAATAGGTGGATTCAGGGGATAAGAAAATGGAAATATAGATTGAATATTTGTAGAGAATAGCCGAGATGAGGTAAATTGTTGTAATTTTTTTGTTGTTGTTATTGTTGTTAGGCCAAGCTTATAATCAAATAGTATTGAATGAAGACAAAAAGTACTACCCAGATGCCGAGGAAGTGTATGGAGAGGAGGTTGAGGTGGTGATAAATGAGGAAGATGCACAGCCATTGACGGAGCCAATAATTGCGCCAGTGTCGCAGAGAAAGTTCCATATTGAAGAAGACAACCTTCCAGAGACAACGTATAGCAAAGAGTTCCTTGTTGATTTGATGTCACATGCACAGGACGTGAGACAGGTGGCGATAGTGGGGCACCTTCATCATGGAAAAACAGCGCTTGTGGATATGATGGTAGCAAGCACGCATGAGTGGAAGGATTGGGATATGTTTCCACCAAGAGCGACGAGCACAGCGAAACTCAGCCGCGAAGCAGCGGTGAAAAGAGGATACACAATGGTTCAGAATCTGGAAAGAAAGCGGGGACTTAGTATCAAGACGATGCCAATGGCGTTTGCGATGCAGAACAGCCGTGGAAAGTCGAATGTTATTAGTTTGATGGACACACCGGGGCATACAAACTTTATTGATGAGGTTGTAGCGGCAGTTAGATTGGTTGACGGGATTGTCCTGGTAGTTGATGCAGTTGAAGGGGTAAGTATAAATCATAAAGATAGAGAGAATAGAGTAAAACATAAAGGGGGTACTGAAATATGATGACTGAATTGTGGATTAGGTAATGTCGAATACAGAGCAAATAATAAAGCTGGCGATGCGAGAAGGGGTCAAGATCACGTTGGTGATAAACAAGGTGGATCGATTGATTTTGGAGCTGAAGATTCCGCCAAAAGATGCGTATTATAAGCTGAAGCACACAATTGAGGAGGTAAACACAATGATTGGGAGCTGTGCGGGAAGCAATAAGAGCATGAGGTTGTCGCCAGAGCTTGGAAATGTGTGTTTTGCGTCAGCAGAGTATGGGTGGTGTTTCAGCCTGGCATCTTTTGCGGGGATGTATTTGGCAACGTGGAGTTCGGGCAAGACGATCAAGGCAGGGGACTTTGCAAGGAGGCTGTGGGGAGATTTGTACTTTGACAGTGCAAGCAGGAGGTTTGTTGGAAAGGAAAACAGCAAGGGGGCAGAAAGAAGCTTTGTGGAGTTTATACTGGAACCGCTTTACAAGATCCACTCGCACGTGGTTGGGGAGGACTACGAGGAGCTGAAGCCGGTGCTGGAGAAGATTGGGATCCGGTTGAAGAAGAAGGACTACGACCTGGACGTTCCAGTGCTGCTTAGGAAGGTTATGGGGATGTTTATTGGGGCGCCAGTTGGGTTGGTAGACATGATCAGCGAGCATGTGTTGTCGCCGGTGGAAAACGCGGAGAATAAGGTGAAGCGGCTGTACACCGGGTCTCAGGACAGCACGGAAGTCGAGTACATGAACAAGTGTTCGGCGGATGGACCGCTGATGATATATGTGACAAAGATGTATCCATCGGTGGATGCGAGCGAGCTGTTTGCGTTTGGCAGAGTGATGAGTGGAACGGTGACGGCTGGGCAGACAGTGAGGGTGCTGGGGGAGGGGTACACGGCTGGAGACGATGAGGAGATGGTTGAGGCGGTTGTGGAGGAGGCGTTTGTGTTTGAGTCGAGGTACAGAATTGCAGTGAGTGGGATGCCGGCGGGCAACTTGGTGATGCTGAGGGGCGTGGAGGCAACGATTTCAAAGAGCGCAACGATAAGCGACAGGCAGTCAATGAGGGACCACGAAATCAGTGTGTTTAAGCCGATGGCGTTCCCAGGCGAGTCAGCAATGAAAGTGGCTGTTGAGCCGGTGCACCCAAGCGAGCTGCCCAAGATGCTGAGCGGGCTGAGGAAAATCAACAAGACGTACCCAATGTCCGTGACCAAGGTGGAGGAGAGTGGCGAGCACGTGATACTGGGTACAGGAGAGATGTACCTGGACTGCATCCTGCACGACCTGCGCACACTGTACTCGGAAATCGACATCAAGGTATCTGACTCGGTAGTGGCGTTTCGGGAGACGGTTAGCGAGACTTCGGCTCTAAAGTGTTTTGCACAAACGCCAAACAAGAAAAACAAGTTGACAATGATATGTGAGCCGCTGGATGCTGGAGTTGTTGCCGACTTGGAGCTTGGCAACATTGACATAAACTGGCCGGTTCGCACAATGGGCCACTACTTTGAGAGCAAGTTTGGGTGGGACATTTTGTCGAGCCGGAACATTTGGTGCTTTGGGCCAGACGAGGCTAACGGCACAAACATACTCAGCAACGACACGCTGCCAAGCGAGACCAACAGAAACCAGCTGCGAAGCGTTAAGGAGTCAGTCAAGCAGGGCTTTCTTTGGGCGTGTAGGGAGGGGCCGCTGGTTGAGGAGCCAATCAGAAGCACGCATTTCAAGCTCGTGAACGCAGATCTATCAAGCGACCCGATCTTCAGGGGAGGCGGGCAGATAATTCCAACGATGAGGAGGGTTACGTATGCGTCGTTTATATCAGCGTCACCGCGGTTGCTTGAGCCGATATACGATGTTGAGATCCAGGCGCCCGCGGACTGCGTGTCGTCAGTGTATACGGTGCTGGCAAACAGACGGGGACATGTGATTAGTGACAAGCCGAAGCCTGGGTCGCCGCTGTACATAATCCGGGCGAACTTGCCGTTGATTGACAGTTTTGGGTTTGAAACGGATCTCAGGATCCATACTAACGGGAACTGTTTTGTGCAAATGTTGTTTGATCACTGGCAGGTTGTGCCGGGGGACCCACTTGACAACAGTATTTCGCTTTCAAGTCTTGAGCGCAGTAGTGGTGTCAAGCTTTCTAGAGACTTTCTTGTGAAAACTCGCAGGAGGAAGGGGCTTTCTGACGATGTTAGCATTGCAAAGTACCTTGATGATCCGTTGCTTCTTGAACTTGCACAATCCGTTCTATAATATATATTAATCTCTTATTTATTTATTTACTTGCCTTTTTTTTTTTATTACTTTTTGACTTTTTGACTTTTTGACTTTTTGATTATAAAGTAAATTTATTAATATTCAAAGAAGGAATGAATGAATGAATTAATGAAAGAAAGAAAAAAAAAATGTAAAAAAATTTGATTTATTCATAATCGGATATTGGTGGACATGAACAGACCAGGTTGGTGTCGCCATAGGTATCATCAACACGGGAGATTGTTGGCCAGAACTTCTTTGTTCTTAGTGAGGCTACAGGGTAAGCAGCCATTTCACGCGAGTAAGGTTTGTCCCACGTGTCGCTTACAATGTCCTCAACAGGATGTGGACTGTTGCTCAACACATTCTCACCGCTCTTATACTCACCGCGCTCAACCTGCCTAATCTCCTCGCGAATGCAAATCATCGCCTCAACAAACCGGTCCATCTCGTACAAACTTTCTGACTCAGTTGGCTCCACCATAATTGAGTTTGGAACGGGCCACGACATTGTTGGTGGATGGAACCCATAATCCTGCAGTCTCTTTGCAACATCCACAGCACCTATCCCATACCCCTTCATAAACTTGCTCAAGTCAATGATAAACTCGTGTGCACACATCCCGTTCTCATTGCTATACAACACCTCGTAATGCTCCTTCAACCTGCTTGCCATGTAGTTTGCATTGAGAATCGCTGCAATTGTTGATTTTGTCAACCCTCCTCCCCCCATCATCTTTATGTACGCCCACGTAATCGGCAGGATTCCTGCTGACCCGTACGGCGCCGAGCACACTGGCCCAATCGCGCTCTTTGGCCCCTTGCCCCTCGCCACCATATCAAACATTGGATGTCCTGGCAAATGATCAACCAAATGCGACTTTACACAAATCGGTCCAACTCCCGGTCCTCCTCCTCCATGAGGCACACACAACGACTTGTGGTTGTTTATGTGGCACACATCAGCCCCCATATTTCCAGGCGAACACAACCCAATCTGCGCATTCAAGTTGGCTCCGTCCATGTACACCTGCCCCCCGTACCTGTGCACAATCTCGTTTGCCTCCACTATCCGTTCCTCAAACACTCCAAATGTCGATGGGTAAGTTATCATCACCGATGACAGGTTGTCCTTGTGCTTCTCGGCCTTCTGCTTCAGGTCCGCCAGGTCCAAGTACCCCGTATCATTGCAGTTCACTATCACCACCTTCAAATCCGCCATTGCCGCTGACGCTGGGTTTGTTCCGTGCGCTGACTTTGGCACCAAACAAATGTTTCTGTGTCCCTCACCAATGCTCTTCTGGTACGACCTAATCACCCTCAACCCCGCATACTCCCCCTGCGCCCCACTGTTTGGCTGCAAACTCGTTCCATCCATCCCCGTCATTCTTGCCAAATCTTCCTCCAACTGCCCTATCATCTCCCTATACCCCGCCGTCTGCTCGTGTGGTGCAAATGGATGGATCTTTGCAAACTCTGGCCACGTCACCGGAATCATCTCAGACGTTGCATTCAGCTTCATTGTGCACGATCCCAATGGAATCATCGCATTTGCCAACGACAAATCCCTGTTCTGCAGAATCGTCAAGTACCTCAACATCTCGGTTTCCGAGTGGTACTTTTTAAACACCGCATAATCCAGTATCTTGCCCTTTCTCACCAGCTCCTTTGGCACTGCTGCCGATTCTCCCAACTCCTTTGGCAGCGTCTCTGCTATCTCCCCAAACATCGACTTTTCGCTCTTGAATATCTCTGCCAACTCTTCAAGCTCCACCATCGACACCGTCTCGTTCAAAGTTACCCCTACGTGTTCCCCATCAACCACCCTCAAGTTCACCTGTCTCTTTTCTGCCCTCTCAACCAGCTCCTCCACACTACCGTTGCCCACCTTAATCAGCAGCGTATCAAAGTAGCTCTTGTTCATGATCTTGTGCCCTCCGCTCTCCAACACTCTTGCCAACGCCACTGTCATTCTATGGATTCTGTTCGCAATATCCTTAAGCCCTTCTGGCCCATGGTACACTGCGTACATCGCTGCTATGTTTGCCAGCAGCGCCTGTGCAGTGCAAATGTTACTTGTTGCCTTCTCTCTTCTGATATGTTGCTCGCGTGTCTGAAGCGCCAGTCTGTAAGCTACTCTCCCCTTTGTGTCCTTACTAACTCCAACCAATCTTCCTGGAATTCTTCGCTTATGCGCATCAGAACACGCAAAAAACGCTGCGTGTGGCCCCCCGTACCCAAGCGACACTCCAAACCTTTGACTGTTTCCAACAACTATATCTGCCCCAAACTCCGATGGCGGCGTAAGCACCGTCAACGACATCAAGTCTGCACACACCACCAACTGTCCGCCCGCTGCATGGATCTTCTTTCCAAACTCGCTAAAGTTGCTTATGTCTCCAAACGTATTTGGGTAAGAAACCAACCCTCCCAACACTCGCCCCTTATACTCCTCAAAGTCAAACTTCTCAATCTCCCCTACCACCACTTTCGCTCTCAGCCCCTCCGCTCTTGTTTGCAACACCGCCAACGTCTGTGGATGCGTGTTTACATCCGCAAAGAATATGTTTCTGTTCTTACCCTTTGCTGAACTTATGCACAGCCCCAGCGCCTCCCCTGCTGCTGTTCCCTCATCCAACAAACTTGCATTTGCTATTGGAAGCCCCGTCAAATCCGTCACCAGCGTTTGGTAATTCAGCAAACTCTCCAATCTACCCTGCGATATCTCTGGCTGGTACGGTGTGTACTGCGTGTACCAGCTTGGGTTTTCAAGCAGATTCCTCAAAATCACCGTTGGCGTCACTACATCCGTATACCCCATTCCAATGTACGACTTAAACACCTTGTTCTTGCTCGCTATCTCTTTCAGCTTCAACAACATCTCCTGCTCAGTCATTCCCCCCTCCTCTATCTCCAGCTTTTCTGCCAACCTAATTCCCTTTGGAACCGCTTTGCTAATCAGGTCCTCAACCGACTTTACCCCAATAACCGACAACATCTTCTCCACCTCGTTATCCCTTGGTCCTATATGACGCTTTGCAAACGTATCCAGTCTCCCGTATGCCGCACCCTTTGCGTTTGTTGCCGCCGAGGCCGACAGGTACGACTTATCTACTGCACTCGTGCTGCCTGCAACTGTTCCCATACCCGCTCTCAACACTCCCCTGTAATTGACGCTGTGGCTAACCCCCGCTGCCTTGATTCCGCTTGCCTTTGCTGCTACAGAGTACATGAATCTGCAGTTTTTTTGCAGCTCTGCTTTTGGCAACCTTTTTGCAATTGATAAATACATTTTTTTTTTATCTTGTATGTCTGCTCTTTTCTCTTTGCTTCTTTATGTTTCCTGCTGTTTAGATTCTAAAAAGCTATGTTTTGCCCCCTGTTGCTCTTATCTATATTTCTCTTTTTGTGTATGTTGCTATTGCGTATTGCTCTCTTGTTCTCTCACCGGTATCAAATTAACCGATATTTCTGCCGCTATTAGTGTTGGTACTGACGTTTTGTTTATATTCAAGCTCTCGCCTTGCTTTTTTCTTTTTCTTCTCTTTGGTTTTTTTTGGTTTGCCTATTGCCAAACTATTTATACCTTTTGCTTTACTTTGCTTTATTTTTTTTAATTTTCCTTTCTGGTATTTCGTTTCAAAAATCCTGTTTTTGAAACTTTGAAAATTCTAACTTTAAAACTTTTATTTATTTTTTTTGCCTGTTATTACACTTTTATTTATTTTTTCTCGTTGTTACACTTTTAATTCCGATTTTTAAATTTGTCCTATTTAGATGCCTTTGTTTCTTGTTTTTTTTTTCTTTCTTTCTCAACTCCTCAATCTCAAAAAGTTGATCATAGCTTGATTTACCGTTCAGCTTTCTTTGATTTCAACTGCTTTTTCACTATTAGTTGAATTTTATTAGTTCATTTCCCTTTTTTTTTTCCTCGTTATTTTACTTATCTTTAACCTTAAAAAACAAACCAGATCTTTTTTTTTTTTTCATTATTCACACCCCACTCCTGTTTTTTTAACAATAGGTGTAAATTCTTTCAACATTTTTTTTTATCCTCCCAAACCCTCACTTTACTACGTATAACCATTACCAATCTAAATACATTTTTTTATCATCAAGTTCCACCGTATAAAACCTTTTTATCCTTTCTTTACTTGTTTAACTTATTGCTTTTCTCCTGCTCGCTTGCTCTCCTTACTTTATTCATCAGCTTTTTTTTATATTTTCATTTATTAAATTTCCTTGACGCAATTTGGTTAATCTCTGAATGTTTAACATTTTTCTGTTTACTATTGTTTTTTTCACTTTGAACACAGTGGAAACCATTGGATCTTTTTTGCTGTCAGTTTTATTAAATTGTCAACATTTGATTTCAAGAATAGTTTGGCTGTTTTATTACATAATAGCTCCTTTTGACTTGATGCAAACAAAAGTAGTGGAATCAAAACAACAATAACATCTATAATCACATTAAATTTTTTTTATTTATAAATACATGAAGCTTTGATAACAGTCAAAACAGTAGGACAATATGGGGGGGGAGGCATATCTTATTAACCAGTTGACAAAACAAGCTAGTCAAGTAAAATTAAGTAAAAACAATTGGAGCTCAAGAAAAGACTTTAATACAAACGGTATATTTATTCATGTATATACCCAAAAATAAAACACAATTAGCACACTTGCCAACGAAAGTTTGGGTGGAAAAAGAAAAAAAGTAGAAAAAAAAGAGAGGAAAAAAAAGTTGAGGATGAAAACATTGCAATGACAGAGCGTTGTTACGTTAAAGATAAAAATACGGGTTTATGGTTTAGTTTAGAAGTGTTTTGCAATGAATGGAGAGTGAGCCATTAAGGGGGGGTTGGGTTTTCTTTGGATTTTTGATTTTGTCTTGTTCTATTGTCTCCCAACCACAATTGGTGCGCTAAACACCTATCTACTATCAGCTTGTTCTTTATTCATCTCCTTTTGTTCATTATTTTTCCTCCCATTTATTTATTCCTCCTTCTCGCCGTCCGAGTCTAATTCGGCCACAGATAATGGCTCTATGCCTGGCTCTGAAACCGGGTTGGGTGTTGGTTCTGCGCTGGGTGTAACGTCAGAGGTTTCTGCTTTTGAACTGGTATGCCTAGTTGGCGGCTATTATTTTGAAGGAAGGGGTGATTTGTCCTCGGACTCAACCACAGTTTTTTCGCTGTGGCTGTCTGTGGCTGGGGATATAACATGGACCTCATCCCCATTTAAGGAGGACACTGGATTTGGGAGTTTAGAAGGACTGGACTCGGTTTCGTTTTCCCTGACTTGTTCTGCACTGCCTGTTGTGACTTTATCCATGTGACTCCCTTCGTGTTTATTGGCTGAATCGTCGCTTTTTGGCCTTGTCTCTGTGCCATTGCTGGTCTCTTTGTCACCTTTCTTCTGAGGTGTTGTTGACTTCCTGCTTGGTTTAGGTTTTTTAGCCAGGCTTTCTTCTTTGTCTGCTAGCATTTCTCTGTCTTGAGACGCCTTTCTATTTTGAGACATCAATTCTGCACTGCCTTGTACCCCCAAGTCTTGGTCCTCGCCCTCTACCCCAATGTCTACATCACTGACATTCCCATCGCTGTGTACCGAACCCGCATCGCTTTCCCGGCTGGCTGCATCTACTCCATTTACTGTCTTGGCCTTCGTACCTTCGGGCTCTTCGTCAGATACATGTTCCTGGAGCTTCTTTGCTGAAACCTTTGGCCTCCTCTTCCTTGCCACGCCTGGGTTTGCTCTTCTTGGTGCTGGTACTGGTACTGGTACTAGTGTTGGTGTTGGCTCGGGTGTTCGGACGGTTTGTGACTCTGTGCCCGACTCTGGCGACAGCGATAACGGTGTTCTGTTACGAGTCGGTGTATCTTCAGCCTTTGGATGCGATCCCTCTTTATACTCTGTCATGCTCTTCCTGTACTCTTGCCTCATTTCCTTATATGCGTCATAATATTTCTATCAAATACATTTACCCAATCATCAGTTGACCTTACTCATCAAATCATTCACCCTCCATTCAACCAATATAATCTCGAGTACAATTAAATATATCTACAGAAACCATTACTCCTAAATTAGAAATAATAATTAAGATTAAAATAACAATAATATTAATAATAATAAAAAAGAGTAAAATGATTTACCTTTTTATCGTTGGATGGCAGTTCTTTCCACTTTAAACTCATCTGCTTTGCCATTTCCCCTCCAATGACATCTGCTGATCCGCCCTTCATACTCGACCTTTCGTTCTGGCAATACATAACAAATGCATTGGCTGGTCTTTTAGGTGCATTTGGGTCTCTTTCTGCCCTTTTACGTCGCTCAGTTGGCGCCAAATCCCCTGTTACTGAGTGTGCATCGTCGTCATCCTCATCCATATCCTCGTCATTATCATCAACCGTCTTTGCATCCTTACTCTTTAAAGATTTTGCTTTCTTTGTGCCCCGGCTTATTTGGCTGAACAGTGACTCCTCGTCCCCAGAATCCCGTGCCCCTACATTGCTATCCGAGTCATTTTGCCGATTCATAAATGATTGCCTCAACGGTATATCTGACTCGGACTCTGACCCTGAATCCGTCTCTGATCCTTGGTACTTGCCTATTCTCTCTATCCGCTCAAATAAAATGTTTCTCTCTATTTTAAGTCTTCTAAGCTTCTTTTGCCATCGATATAGCTTCACTGCCGTTTTGTCATTAAACTGCTCCAGCTCATCAAGCTGTCTTTTCAACTTCATACACCGCTCCCTCTGCTGCTGCTTATCACCCACTCCATTCCCTGCTCCTCTTTCATTTACTGCGGTTGCTGCTGCTATTGGTTTCTCTGTTCTTACTGCCCCCTTTACCCTCTTATTCACACGCGACACTCCTGATATATTTGCGTCGCTAGGTCTGTGCTCCTTTGTAGAGCCTTTGGTTCCTGAACTACCATTAGTACGTTGGCCATTTGCGAAAGTTTCTTTCTCGCCCAGCACCATAGCCGGCTCCAGTCGCATTGATGTCTTTGACATTGTTTTAATTGATATTACAAATTCCCTGCTTCCAACTATTTCTATATCTCCCCTCTTTTTTTTTTGTTACTTCTTTGTTATTATTTGCTCCTCTACCCTTGCCGAAGTGTTCTGACTAACTGTACTGCGCCTATGGTTATACACCTTAGTGATATTCTTCTTTCTACCTGTTTCGTTCGGCAAGTATGCCAGTGTAATTGTAGTATCCCTGAAATAGATTTAATATTTGAAAGCTGGTTGGTAGTATTCCTTCTCTGTAAAAAGTGTCCTTCTCTACTCTGCACTACACTACAGCAATCCTTTTCTATATATGTCTCAGGTATAATGTGTGTATGTATGTATGTATGTATATTCTTGTTGTCTTGGACTAAAGTCGCTCTTTCCTACTCCAACTATTCAATATATCCCGTATGGACTACTTTGTCTTGCTTGGCTTGCCTTGAAGTTTTTATTCTCCAGCTCGCCTGCTTATATTTATCCCTTTTTTTTGCTCCTACTTTTACTCTTTCTTTTACTTTTTCTTTTTCTTTTATTTTTACTTTTAGCTACTTTTGTGCGCACAATTGTGTAGCTTTAGGCTATTTGGTTCACAATTATATTCATCAAAAGGTTGTCAAAATCACTGCTGTTGCCTTTTCTTTTTTTTTCTACTACTTGCAATTGGCCTTTTTGGCTCTAGCCTCTCTTTTAACTCTATAGATCTTGACTACAATGTGTATTTCTTTTAATATATACACAGTATAGCTTTTGCTCGCCGGCTGTGTTATTTGACGCTACTATGGTGGAACGATATAATTCTACACTGGCGAAATAATTGGTATAATATATACTATTGTAAGGGTATTTTGTGTTGTTTTATATCTTATCCTTGTTAACTAAGACAGCTATCATTTTTATTTTTATTGTTTCTTCCCTCCTTTATTTTATTATTGTTATCTTTTTTTTATTCTCCCTTTTTATTTTAATCATACTCTAACAAATTATTTTTTTCAATTTTATACTAATTCCTCTGTTCTTTTTTTTTTCTTTCTCCTTTCTCCTTTTTTCCCTTTTCCCTTTTTCTTTTCTACTTTTAAAATTTAAAGTATACCATTTCTCTTATATATTTATAATCCAAAATATATCAGGTATATTTTATTTTCGTTAAAGAATCTAAATTTACAAATAAAAAAATTTCTTTCTATTTAGTTTTTCTTATGAATCCTTCTATTCTGCTTTTTACCTATAAAAAATCCTCTTTTTCCTTTGCTCTTTTTTTTTTTTTCAACCCGATTCATAATAATTCAATATTATTCATCCCAATTGTTAATGATATATTTCTTTTTTTCTTCACTTTTAACATTAAAGTGAAATGCAATAAATCAATCAATCAACAACAACAAAACATACATAAACCAACCCACTTCTATCGATAAATATAGCTGTAAAAGTGCAACTTTATGCAAATTAAAAGACTTTTAATTCTTTCTTTTAACCCCACTTGTTTTAGACCAAAACATCACATCCGCTTTAATTTCATGGTATTTAAATACTTGTAAATAATCATTATCCTTTCCGCTTCCACTTCATTTAATATGTTGTTGTGTTACAAGCTGATTACTGTAAACACCATTCTTACTCTTATTAATTGTCTTGTTTTTTTTTGATTTTACTGTACTTTTTGATTTCATACCTCTTGACACCTTATTTTTGCGTTTTAACTCTAGAGCACATTAATTCAATCAGTTTTATTTACACTCCATCAAACGCATTATATAACAAAAAAAAATTATACTGTGATTTGAAATTGCCACGATTAACCCTTATGATGTTAATTAGCATTTATGCTTTTTTTTTTCCTCTATCTCTTGCTTTAACATTGTATATTCCAATTCAATTATTTGGAATGATTACCACCAAAAACTACGCAATTGGCCAAGCTGATCAACAAAACCAAACCAATTCAGAGAATATTTACAACTTCCTGTTGTATTTCTCCATCATCATCATGCCTTACCTTTTCTCCTTCCAGCCATCGCCCTTAACCTTTAACTTTCACCCTTCACTTTGATTATTGCAATTGTTCAACTCTAAAACTCGACTGAATTGTCTTTTATTACTTGACAATAGCAAATCTCATTTGCATCAATTTGTTACTCACTAAATTGTGCAGACTACCCACGAGACTATGCTGCCTTTTATTGAAACTCGCTACAATTTATGTATATCCAATACAAGTATCTAAACTGCACCACAAAAAAAAAAATTTACTTGACTTGGCTGTATTCAAGCTACTGTCTGTCAACCAATTTAAACACAGCACGATTTGTTAAACTGCTGGTTTCAGATTATAGTTATATCCTGACCAGTATAGTACATTCTTGTCCTGTCTACTTTTAGCTGTTCAACACTTTTCTCCGCCATAACTATTCCTCAATATTTCTTTATTTCCATGTGTTTCTAAAACAAAGACTTGTATTGCAAAGATGCTTGTTTTACTACTGCTTTAAATCCAAACTCAGTCAAACCACAACAATTAATCGACAGGTAGTGTAAAAAAATCCAAAGAATTCCAAAAAGTGATTACCACTCTAGCTTGAACCGAATAAGATAAGCAAAACCAGATTACCAACAGCATCAGCCAATAGTATCTGCCGATAGAGCAGACTAGCACCATGCTCTCCCTAGCAACAGTAGTTTACTAAAACAATAATTTGGTTATATCTCTTGAAAAATGATACTGGCATCGTGGAACTTGCTCACTAAGACTCTAATCAAGCGTGTTTAATATAGAAGAATAAAAAACAGGCTTGCCAAAATGGCTTCCAAAAACCTCACAGGTAGTGTGGTGTGAGGTTTGTGTAATCCACAACTATATAGAAGCGGATGGCATAGGCTTGACTCCAGCATCCCCCACCCATTCATGGCTGTGGGCGCCATAAACAAAGTCCAAAAAGTTGAACCAAATCTCAATATGGCTACAAATTCAGCAATAAAGGGCTGATCAAGCATTTGAAAATTCTGCTATTCTTTAAATAGCCGATATTGTTTTTGCATCATTGTTATCAAAAAGCAAAAAACTAAAAGAGCAAAAATAAAATACGGAATACGGAATATGGTGTATGAAGGAAAAAGAAACAGCTGTTGAGTTAGTGTTTTATTTTTAGCAATATATGTGTAAGACCGAGACTGCTCGTGCCAGTAGCCACAAAGGCTGCTCAACAATTAAACTATTGCTTAGGCCATACAAACTATGACGATGCCATTCTTATTCCAGTCTACTTTTGTTATAGTCGCCACATGCGGGGTAAACTTATTAACTACGCTGTAGAAAATGATATTGCTATTCAGTGAGCTAGTACATTTTATTGTTTCACAACTCCTTGTTCGAAAATATTTAGAAAAACAATCGCTGTTTTTTTTTATACAATATAGGCCACTTCAGGACAGACAAGCCGAGGGTTGGTGATATTTACGTTATTGGCAACAAATAATGGAATCAAAGCGTAAAGCATAAAATGGTGGTGAACATATTTGGGTTGTATCAGCGGCAGCAGCAGCAAGAAGCTGAAGCGACGCCACTGTTAAATGGATACAAGAAAAAAAAAGGCAAAAAGAAGCGGTAGATAGGCGTAGGCGGATAGTTTGCAATGTCAAAACACAACCGAGCGATTTCAATAAAGTAAAAATTAAATTAAAAAAAATACACCCAGTCAAGCTATTTGTGTATCTCTGCCTATTCCAATCGGAGAGCATCGTTAGTAGATTAATTGGGTTAATATACCACAAGTCGCTGATTTGATTTGCAGAAATAGTTTTGATATGCCTGTTTTTTTTTAAAAAAAAAACGTCGAGTATTACCAACACCTTTAAAAAGCTCATACCAACTTAATAAAAAATAAATAAATAAATAAAATAATAACAATGCTGAGATATAAACGTTTCTGAATTTCTGGCATATTTGTCTTGATTAGTATTAATATTAACATTTCGAATCGGTTCGTGTTTGCGTGAATCTTTTAACCCCCTATTTTCCTCTTGTTCAGCTTAATTCGCTTATTTTTGTTTAAAAAAAAAAAGCCAAGATCCAATATTAGAAAGGGAGTAAAGTACACAAATCAGACAATATAATTCCGTGCAGAAATACCAATGGCGATACCAACTTGGTTTTTGGACGCGTAACAACTTTGCAGGTTACATATTGTTGAAACCCTGTGCTGGGGGGTTTATTATGACTCCAAACAAGTTTGTTTATCAGATTTAATTGGACCAATGACTACAGAGCAAGTTTTATGTGTAAATACTACTAGATTGTGAATATTTTTGTTAATGCATGTAGAAATTTGATGCAGTCGTGGTTTTTAAAAAAAAAGCAAGAATAAATAGTATGGTATATTAAAAAAGTATAGTATCAGTATAGGTTATAAAAGTATAGTATCAGTATAGGTTATAAAAGTATATAATGTAAGATGTATAAAAATGTAAAGCGTATAAATATGTAGAGTGTATAATGGTATATAGTGTATAACGATATAGGAAAAGATTTATGAAAACATAGAGTAAAACAAAGCCAAATGAATCAAGAACGCGTCATATGCGAGTAGTACGGGTCAGGGGTTTTATGGTGTGGATGAGATTGGTTTCCAAACTTGTCATAGCTGTCTGAAGGATACAAGCTTTTGAGTGGCGGTAGTCTGTTTGCAGAGGGTGTACGCTGTGTATTACCATAATGTAGCTGTGAAGGGATCTGCTGGCTGCCATCCACACCTCCATCTCTGTTTGGGTTAAGCTCATTGGTGGGGTACTCCAGCCCGTTTTCATCAGCGTTCGCTAAGCTCATGTTGTTATAGCCGTTGTAGCTATTATGGCTGTTGTACTGGCCATTCATGCTGTTGTTGCCATAATTCAAATTGTCCACATTTCTGTAGTTTGTTGGCTGTCTGTGGCCTTGGTGCATATCGTGTGTTTCTATTATTGAAGGTAGAGGCGTTAGGTCGCCACCATACGTTGAGGCTGGGGAGTGGTACGATCCCTTTTGACTCCCACTCGAGCCAAAGGAGTAGTGAGGCAGTTTGGGCGTTTTTCGGAGCCCTGAGGGTGGTCGAGGGAAGTCCATTGCACTTATAGGCGGTAAAACAATCTTATCTTGATTCCCCAGCCTCTGGCCAGAGAGGGGCTGTAGCGCCGGACTGTCTATCGCGCCAATGGGTGCTGTGAACATCGGTAGCTTATGGCTACTACCACCATAATAATGTGAGGTAGGTGGTGGTGGCGGGGGTAACGAGGGAGGAGGTATGTTTGTATAGTCGCTGTGCACATTCATATGGCCTTCCGCAAAGTGGCTGTGTCCATTTCTGTATTTGTTGTGGACGTAGTGGGTTGGTGTTGTTATTGCTGGCGTCGTTGAAATCGGCTGCTCTTGTCTCTTGTAATCCACATCCATTCCGGGCCGCATATCAGCCAAGTATCCAACAGCAGGGCCGCTCTTATACGGACTAGTGTTACTTTTCGTATTCTGTTTGTAGCCGTTTAACATATTGGCAGAATTGGCAAACTCAAAATGCTCCATTTTCTCTTTATTGCTCATTCTGTAATAAGGGTCGTTTATGTTTGTTGGTGTCATTTTGGTGTTATGCTCGGCGCTCTTGTTTAGATTTAACCCTGCTTTGATTGCTGGTGTGTTGTCAGCATATATAAAACCGCCTCCCCCCTCAGCCTCAGCCTCAGTCTCAGCGACATGTATGTCCGGTCTGCTGCTCGGTTCGGCTGTGTAATTAAATTTCAACGCTTCCTTTTTAGACACCACCGAGCCACTCGAACTCGCATTATCCGACCTGCTTGCTGGGCTGTAGCTTTCAAAAGACGGCGCTGTGTTTGGCTGAACCTGTTTAGGTGCAATCATTTCCATTTCAAGATCAATTTCATCCTTCCGAAGCCCTTCTAACCTCAGATAGTCCGTGTAACTAACACTGTTTTCTGCTAGCATCAGCTCCTCGTCTTGTTTTAGTCTCTTATTGCTTTTCCTCACCGTTTTTTTGCCCCTTTTTTTTAGGTCTAGCAGCTTTTCGCCATCAGCTATATTATTTGCATGTAAAAAAAAACAAAAAAAACTTTAGTGACTGCTGTCGATCCCATCAATATCGTTGTTAGGCCTATCACTTTGGGATTTGCACAAGTTGGCAGTACCAAATGAATCAGATTCCTTTGGTAAAAGGATAGTGATATGTTACACTATCCACCCTGGCTTAACATTCATTGTCATTTACAATGCCATTAAAATCAATGTGAATAATCAAAGCTTTGACAGCTCGCTGGAGCCTTTTTTTTTTCAATGCAATGACACTGCGTTCTTTTTTCCCTTGTCATTTTATGGGTATAGTTTCAGGGAAAGCATTCTGTATAACTTTATGTACACTTTCCTTTTGATTTTACGTAATCAATGCGGTATTGGAGTCAAAATAATAAATGGGAAATTGAATCACTCTAGGGATGTCTAGTATATTGTTATATTTACCTATCACTTTGGGGATGTTGTTTTCGAGTTGAGGCTCGTCTACATAGATTAGTGATCTAAAGTTGTCTTCTAGTTCATACAGTCTTTGCATACAGCTAGAAATCAATGATTGGCGTAGATTCGATTTGTATACCTATCGAGTATAAGTTGACAATTTTAGTTTGTTTTTAATTGTCAGTATTTTAGTTTTGGCTATTTTAGCCTGGTTTTTATAATGCGCAAACAGGAAATAAAATAAATAAAAATTAAAAATAATTTAATTGGAAGTGGGATTTAAAATGGACCAGAGAAAGCAACTTTTAGCTTCAGTTTGATGTAATTGTCAATTACAAATCTAAAATCGACGTTTTTATCGAATTGAATCAAAGGGTTTTTTCCAACTGCATTACTAAACACAAAACTCTTGTTTAGGTACTCGTTGTGGCCAATGACTACCGAGCACAATTTATAATTTATAATCCTTTTACACCTTTTTATTTTTTACATTTCTTTCCCGCTGTTATTTTATGTCAAATTATTTCGTTCAATTTTCCTTAGTAATTATTGCTACTAATCTTTTTGATGATCATTTGTAACTTGGTTGCTCTTATTCTTTTCATAGTTAAGAATTGGCGAGATATATCAAAACTAGAGGGGGTGGGGCTTCTCTATTTTACTTTTTTTCTCTTTTTTTTTCTTTCTTCTTCTTTCCTTTGTTTAACCAAATAGCGAGAATTATCACTATTTAACACTGTTTCTCCAACTATGTAAAATGCCTTTAAGCAAAAATGGCCGGAAAAAAAAACAATTGACACAGAATAATTGTCGAGATAATTGCCTCAAATGATGTGTTTAAATTAATACGCCCTTTTAACAGATGAAAAAAAAAGCAATTAACGGGCTATAAATTCGTTACAACGTTGCAACTTTTGAAGATTAAATGCGAGCAAACATTTATTTCAGTGCACAAATACAACATGGTCCAAAATATCACCAACATCACTATTTTCATCACCAAACTCCCAACTCAGTGCTGTATTTTTACAATTCACCCCTGTTGCTTCTTTTGTGTTTATTTACCATTAAAAGGTAATGGGTATAGAAATCATTAACCTAATTAGCAAATGGTTCAAAAATAAAACCTTTTTGCGTATTATATATATCTAGTGATTATGTAATCACCAGTTTGTAGGCCAAGTCCACACACTAAAGCTGGAAAAAAAAAACTTTAGACATAATGCACTTTTTAGGTAAAACATTCCCTCCAAACAAAAGATTTACTGACTTTAAAAGAAACGATTTTTAACTCCTCAATAAATACAAAGCCCACCTCCCCTCCCCCCAACACACCACTCGGCAAAAAAAGAAAAAAAAGAAAAAAAAGCGCAACTATGATGCCTCAAGTTTTAAATACATGAATATTCTTACTGTGTACGATGTAATGATGCTTTTGGTTCTCGAGTTATGTATTTTGCTCTCAAAGTTTTTTGTATAGCCATAGTACAGTCGTAATTGATTAAGGTTTTCGTCTTGCTGTTCTTTAAGTTCCTGCGTTATCGTTTTTATTTGGGGATGAGTAAAATCATACACCTGTTTTAGCTCTGCTTCCAGTTGCTCATGTTTAGTCTCAAAAAGTCTATAAAAGCATTGATTTTATGCACATTTTTAAATAAGTGCTGATGTATTGGCGCCACCATTGCAAATATCCCGTTTTGGCAGTAGGTATACAAACCGATGATAATACAGGTTTGATCAATAATTCAGTTCAATAAATTTGTGCAGCTTCAAATATGAAGGCTAAAGATGTAAGGGAAAACTGGTGGTTGTAAGCCCAGGTTAACAAAACGCTAGTTTAGCCTAGCAATGATCATATATTGTATATCAGCGGACAGGGCTGGGTACCTTTTCTTTGCCAGCTCAAACTTTTCTTTTATTTCTGCCAACTTTGCTTTTCCGTAGTTAAATTTTCTTTTCTTTTCAATCAGTTCTGGTGTATCGTCTGTCTCGCTGGAATTCTCTATTCCTATCCAGTAGTCTACAAACCATTATTTTTACCATTAGTACTAGCTTTCAGTTTTTTTTTTGGTGTAATTATATTGACACCATAGTTTTTTAAGCAAGGAAGAAAAGTGGGGGGAGAGGACTCCTACTCAAAACCCTCCCAAAGTAAAACTTTTGAGTGCATTCACAGAATTGTTGATATAATATATTAGCACCGGTTTCCATTAAATACAAAAGCGGCAGCCCAAAGCCCTTTGCAGTAATAAATCAACTGTGAGGTGGGTTTGGCGTGTTATTATATTTCTATGTTACCCTCAAATAATGCCTAAAAATTGCCTTATTGAAGAAAACCAGCTGCGCTAAAACAGCGAGTTTATGCGTTTTGATTGAACAATAAAAAACAGAGCCAAACCAAAGCACCAAGCTAGTACACCCCTTTATTGGTATATTCTCCGCGATATATAAAATTTGGGTTGTGTGAAATCAACGATTTAAGTTTGCTGGCGTGTTTGCCTTTCAAAGCCAATAAAAAAAAACTGTTTACCTGTGTCGTCATTGTCTGAATCGTTGTAAAACACTTCAGTCTTAAAGTATTCTTCGTAGGAAGGAGTATCTTCTAACGACATATTGTATAAAATTACCAGCTCCTTTCCTTTTTTTTGGCAAAGGAAAAGGGGTAGTGTATCTGCTTTGTCTAAGCCTTTTGTAGAGGGGTGTGTATAAAGTCTTTTGTTGCTAGTAATGTTTATATATACTCTACTTTGTTTTAAGGGTATTTTTGTGGCAGATAAAAACTGTTGTTGTATTTATATTCAATCACGTATATATAATTAAGTTTGTGTTGGTATATAAATGTAAATAAAGCAAAAAGACATTTAGAAATCAATTCCTAATTGAGCCTGATATAAAGCTACAAAAATTAAACTATTTTTTTTCGCTGCCCCCACCTTTTTTAACTGTTATTTCTACAATATCACGTACAGACGCTTAAATTAATTTTCAAAAGCCCAGTTAAATAACAGAATTGAGCACTTTTTTTGGTACTAGTAATTCAATCCTTATTAACTAGTCTCCACTTGTGCAACCAAAACTATTTATTATGCAATAAGCTTAAATGGTTTTTTTTTTATATTTACATTAACACACACATTGATACGTCGGATCTTACTTTGGCTATTTAGCAAGGAGCTGTTTTTTTATCACCTTTTTTTCCTTTGCTGTATATGATATTAACCAATTTCGAAAAGTTTGTTAATTTCAATTATGCTTTTCATATTATTAATTGTTAATGTTGCTTATAAGTCCAGGTTATTTCTTTATTTAGTAATTGGTAAAAGGCTACTTGGTAAAATCAAATGATTAAAATAACCTTGATGAAAATGTGTAATGTGTATTATACTATATTATATCCCTTTAACTAACCTTCCGCAAATCTTTTTTTATTTACCTATCTAGCTAAAATAATGTCTATTTATTTTTGCTCAAGTTCAGGAAAGGTTTTGTATTTTATGATTTTCAGCTCGATTGATTGATTTATTTCATAATGCTCACTTTTTTCTTTTTCTTTTTATCCCAAGACAATTTAATTGTATTAATTCTGTGCTAATTTGAATAAACACCAGCGTTGTTTTCCTTTAGCACTCAGCTATACTTGGTTTTTGTCTTGGCCAAACCATTATTTTTGTATACTGCAAGCTGTACTTGTTTTTATCACACATTGAGTTAGATACAAAATAAACCAAAGAACAGGGTTCTAAGCACACGATTGAGACTTTATTATAACCAAGTAACATTAACAGCATCCTTTGTGCATAAAGCTGCTTTTTTTTGGCACTTTTTGTTTTCCAGCCACAACTGTCTTGACGTGCTTCAAAGTGCTGGAAAATATGCTTTTTCCCGGCCTTCTGGTCAACCTATTGATTTTGGTCCACCTTTCAGCATGACTTTTTTATTTTGAAAAGTACGTTTGCTTTGGCATGATTTTGAACTCGCTTGGTTCAAGCCCTCAAACCAAGTTATATTTTCTGTTCTTTTCTTTTACTGTAAGAAAATTTTAAAAATAAAATTTCCAACTCTTTTTATTAGAAAAAAACTCTTTCTCTTTAATGCCTAGTCATACGAAATATATAGTCGCTTCTTGTGAATAAACATAATCCCAACCCTCTTTTTTTCTTTCTAGCATCGCGACTGTTGGTTGACTAATAAGTTGCTCTTTGTCTTTATCTGAAATATGATTTCTTTACGATTCTGTTTAATGTCACTATTAGTTGGGGTAGCTGGATGAACTCAATAAAGATATCTCTGTATAGGCAAATTCAAGCTTATTACAAACCCATGATGATTTTACATAACACTATACAACTCCCTCCCAGTTTCTCTTTTTTCCTTCTAAAAAAGTGTTTTCCACCAATTTGTTCGCTCAAAAGTCAAACAGAAGGCTAAATAAGCATGCGTACTTCAATGTAATCGTAAAAATAAACGTTTAATAGTGATGAAAACAATAGTCTGCCAATGGGTTTATAAATAAATGAGCTTTTGGGTATATTATTCAGACTTTAATCAATCTCAAAAATTCTACGCTAATAGCAACAACAAGCAGGATATTATGGATGTTTTAAAGCCTGCAACTAAGCATCTATTATCAACAGCACGCACATAATTAATTTTGCCTTACATAATTGATGGTCACAATTTTTGTGGCATCCTATTTTCCCTTTAATCAGCTGGAATTCTGTTAGATTTAAAAGGCTCAGCTGCAAAAACTGTAGGTAGGGCTCCAATTAATTTTGTTTCAATAAAGCTCCTGATGTCACCTAATTATCGCATCTTTTCAATTTCCCGCTTTTATCTACAACTCATGTACTGGTCGTTTTGTCCTTTTTTTATTTATTGTTTTTGCTAATATTTGCTTTTGTACAGTCCGATTAATCGATTGGACCAACAAATGCTGTCTACATGGGAAATTGCTAGATGGAGCACCAGTATTCTTTTTATTGACCAGTATTTTGTTTTTGTAGTAAGAATTATGGTAAAACCAACTTCAGAAATTAGATTGCATCTGCTAGGAAAAGGCATTCTAGGGTTTCTAACAGATTTTGTGACTTCATTATAAACATTCCTATGATAAATAACCAAAACAGTTTACAATAAAAAATAAAATAAAAAAAATTAAAAGCGTATCAATAATTAAAAAATAGCTAAAGGTAAAAGTAAGCAATAATCAAACATATAAAAAGATAACAAGTATAATGTATAAAAGTAATCTATAATAGCCAACAAAGCAAAGCAAAGCGAGAGCGAGAATATTCAAATATATAGATTATGTTAGCCAACAACCACGAGCTGAAGTCAATGATCCTATGGTTCTATGGTGGAATGTTGGTGTTATAATGGCTACTTCAACCCAGTAAAAGCGAGTCATATATGTGCTGTATATAACCATTTCAGCAGGTTATACATACCTACAGTGGCGAACAAATGTATGCATGTAGCTTTATTACACTAGTCCAAAATATAAACTAACAATAAAATGTTTTGTATGTGCCAAAATAGACTAGAGTGTATTTTTTTTAATTTTTTTTCCAGAGTGTATTTTATTAATATTTGAGAATTACATCGTTTTGAGATTATTGTGGGGAAAATGTAAATTGTTGAAAATATTTAAGAGCAATCAGCATAAAATCAATTATGCTGAAAGCGCAGAATAGAAAGATTACCATTCCAAACTTCAAATCACATAAGCAAAGTAAGGGTTTATCAATCACCAGACAGTTACCATAATATCCCAGCTGCATTTAAAGTGATGCAGAACTAATAGAAAAACACAAACTTGTTCTGTGATGGTGCATCAACCTTGTCTAAACAGTACTAGAGTATACATCTATTGACTATACTATGAGTTTATTCTTGAATCATAGGATTGCTAAATATTGACAAAAAAGTACGATTTGTTTGTAATTCGCCAGCTGTCATTATATACCAGTGTTATACCCCACATATTCTTGATGTATAAAACGGCACTGGGTTTGCATTATTTTATTGTCAGTGCCATACAGAACCAACTTTGGCTGTGGATAAATGATTTATTTTGTTAATGGTGTTTGGGAATGGTGTGTGTAGTGTTACAAGGTGTGTGCTATACGCACGGCACTGCAGAAATGTGTCTAGGGCATTCTTGGGTATAAAAACCAAGAATAACAAGATGTATACAGGTTAAAGCCAGATCGAACTTTAATATGACACCTCGATGTTATTGGCGTAAAAGATTTTCTTTATTTTCCTCTTTAACCAGTTTATTAGGCTTTTTTTTTGTCGCTCTTCGTAAATAGATCAAACTCGAATCAATCAACCAATTAGCGAACCAAACTAACCCGAAAAGTCGAGTAAAAAAGAAATAAAAAAAGCTGTTGGTTGAAAATAAAAAAGTAAAAGGTAAGATGCAATACTAGTAAACGATCAATTAGCAATTTTAAAATCCTTTTTCTTGTTTACGATGCAAGCAAAGAATCTTGGTAATTAGAATAGATACACATAGCCAATATACCGATTATCCGAGAATGAGAATTCGATTGACTACTAAAAAGCCATTCCCTGAGCGAAAATGTTGGTTTGTAGTTGATTGTTGTGACAATCCAAAGACAAGGAATGACGAAAATGAGAAGCCACTGGTTACTTTCAAAGAGCTAATTAAAAAGATAAAAAAGCTCCTCATAGACAAGAATGGAATTAAAGATGCTGAAGGCAGCAGAATAGCGCTAGAAATGGATGGGTTTGAATTGCTAGATAACGATCACGTATGTGAAGTCATCAAGGAGGACGAAATAATAAGGTATTGTTACAAAGACTGCATATTTCGATATTTGGTGTTTATACAAGTGTCTAGCTAAAGCATTTCCTTGTTTATATAAATAGTGTTGGGCTTCGCCAGGATAACAAGAGAAAACATGCGATTGAAAAGGATCTGGTTGAAGATAGAAACTCAAAAAAAATAAAAGTTAATGAGAGTCACACCAAAAGCTCGATAAAAGAAGTAAAAGGCGGAAAAGACAGAAAAGATAGAAAAGATGTAAAAGACAGGAAAGATAGAAAAGAAGTAAAAGACAGGAAAGATAGAAAAGAAGTAAAAGAAGTAAAAGATAGAAAAGATGTAAAATCAAAAGCAGAAAGAGTAGCCATTGAGAAGAGCAGAGAACAAGAGCCGAAATCGGCAAATAGCAAACAGGAGGATGAGAAGAGGAGTAAAAAGGCGAGATCAACTGAAGAATTAGGCAAAAAGGTATCGCTGATTGATAAGAGCGATAACAGAATTAAAACCATTGAGCTTGAATTGAAAAAAGAAAAGGAGGAGAAGGAAAGAGAAAAAGAAAAGCTACTGAAAGAAAAAAAGTTAGAAAGAACGCGGAAAAGAAACGAAAGAAAAAGGAAGGTAAAAGATATGTATAACAAAAAGCTAAATTTGACAGCAGATTCGCTCGCCTCGTCAGCCGTGGAGCTAAAGACTAACAACAGTAAAATCCTCAAAAGTGAAATACCAAAGTTAGAGGCAGTGAATAAAATCGACAAGGTTATAAAGGTAAAAAACGATCAAGTTCCTGGAGGGTCAAAAAAAAGCAGCAATGGTATAACAATCAACCCCAGCGAGGGTGTAGCGATAAAAGACTTTGTGGAAGCGAATGACACTCAAAAGCCAAGGAAAGGACAAGAAATGATTGATCTGGCTTTGGAAGCTCCAATAGAAAATTGTAGTCAGACTAATGCTGTTGAGCTGGACAGGGGATTTTCTGGAAGGTGCAAAGATAATTTTATTTTGACAAAGGTTGAGCACATGGATGAGTGGAACCCGGAGTGGAAAGATGAGATGAAGCCTAGAAGGAATAACAGTAGATACACAAGGGAGCCATTTATGATTGAAAAGATATATCAGACACTTGCTGAAGAAAAAGAGAGTCAGGACTCAGATTGTGTGAGCCACAATAAAAACCCAGAAAAATTACCAATAAACGAAATGGCAGCCCCGGAGTATGATTTTGATGAGTTATTGTTGGAATACAGGAATATTAAGGATAAGTCTAGCCAGAAAGCAGCGCTGGGAGCTGTGGTTGAGTCCAACGCGATAAATGCACCGGGATCAGACTCGTATGGAGTAGAGTTGGTTAGCATGGACCCGTGTCAAAATGGAGATATTGAGGTTGCAAGGGATGACGGAGCCAGTGGCTCAAACAGCCCCGAAATTCTTAGCAGTAAATCTTTGACTAAAAAAGTGGATACCACAGCATCTGAGATACCATCAGCTGTAGACACGCAAATAAGCATAAATGAAAACACGGAGTCTCCCAAGCCAAAAAGCAAACAATGCAAACAGAGCTCACGGACCAAATCCAAAAACATTGTTGCGCAACCGAATGGTTTGGGCAGCCAGGACTACTCGGTGTATCCTTATTTAACGAATATGCCCGTATCAGGGTCAACCATCGCTTATAAGATTCTTGAAATTAGCGAGGATCTAACGCCTGCTATATCAGAATTCCGACTTGCTAAAATAAAAACACTATTCCCTTCAGAGAAACAACTACTAATCGATTTGATAGACACAAAAATCAACACAAACAACGACAAATTGAATGATAGCAATGGCCACTTGGATTATAACTATGACGCCCAGCCTAATGAATATTCCGAGTTTGGAGTTGACTGGGAGCTGCAAAAGGCGGCTTCCAGAAGAAGCAAGTTGTTGGCTAACGTCGAAAATGATGCCGACTATTATAATCAAGACAGCTCTAACTATGACTATATAAGTCTCGCCACTGGACCTGTTTTATTTGACTGGGATGCATTGCTAGATGTTAGATTAGTTTCGGATAAGTTGCTGTAGTTTTGTTTTTGTAGCTACTCGATTTCGACCTCCTCCCCATTTCTATTTTGACTCGCTAGTTATGTATATACACATCAACAATAAACGATGTTCACAGTTTACATTATACTTTGTTCATAGATTATTAATCGATAGAAAAACACATCTACCAATATATAACGTTATTACCTCCCTCCTCCCCCCTCCCACTAAAGTAGTTAATAAATTATATATACACTTTCTCACAATCACGTGTTTGATTTCCACATTAAACCCAACGAACAGTGGAACAGCCATGGCTTGGTAGACATTGATACCATTGATTGTCAAATATATTGAAAGGTCATGTTTAATTCCTGTTCGGGTTTTACTCCTTTCATCCATGTTTATGGAGTTTGTCATATTTGCAAAGGTGTCAGCGTGTATCTTTATCAATCACATTATTAGGCGTTATTGGTTAGCTTTTATGAACTTGGTAATGCAGTTTTCCAAGTTTAACAAGTTTTGGTCATTTAAGTGGCGTAATAAATAGTTCTTTGCAAACTCTACTGGACTAAACGTAGAGTAAGATATATTCTCAATAAACGAGGCTAGAGCTGACATATCGGTCACCGGCTTGCCCAAAAGCCTTTAAATAACATGAATGTACTCCAGCAACATTGCAACAAAAGTCGGTGTGTGTTGCTATTTTGTGTTTGTGACTACATTCAGCCATTGGTTAGTTCTATATTATTATTTCGTTATACTTGTAAATGCAAGTAGATGTGATTTTAAAAGTCGGTCTATAACGCTCGCCTAACAAGTGATCAATGGGGGGGTATTATATGTTTGACAGCAAAATCCAAGACATAAGACACAAGTAAAATGCAACAGGCAGTGTAAAGGTTGGAATGTAAAAAAGACAAGAAGTGAAAAGTGGTAATTGGAAATCTCAATAAAAAAAGGACAAAATATTTCAATAAAAAAAAGGGCAAAAATAAAGAGGCAAAAAAAAAAAAAAGAGACAAAGATTGGTCTAATTGGTATCAAGGCCATCACGTTTCATACTGATAGCTACCCTCCATTTTTATGTTAGTTGGGGGGGGGGGGGGTT